>CAOJBK012058712.1:0-30766 GCA_948294925.1 Codiaeum variegatum
TTTTCATTTTTGTGCTCCAAGCATCGTACCCACTCCCTTTAAAGATAGGAATAGAAGGAATAGATGGATTAATTCCAGTGTTGTTAGCCATAGAACCTTGATGCTCCGATACCAGATGATAGAGCAAAAGTGTTTAACTCATAAGCTTCTCTTTGTAAACAACAAAGAGGTAAAGAAAAAAAGGACTTTTAACAAACAGGTTATGAGCACACAAAAATAACAGAGGGACACATCTTATTCAGCTTTCAACCAACGTTTAAATACACAAAAGATAGAGAAAAGATAGGAACTAATTTCCTGATCATTAGGCACAATCACAACCAACTCAATTTTGTTCCGAAAGTCAAGCAACTAAACTAAAGACTAGGACTCACAAAGTAACAAACTTACTTATTTCAGCATTATTTTTTATAAAAATTAAATAGTGTTGGACATAGGAAAAATACCAAACAAATAAAATATAATTTTTGAAAAAATTTTACTCCAATCTCATAATGAAAAAAATAAAATAAAAGAAAAATAGTGACTAATAACTTCAATAGAGAAATAGACTAGAAAGAAAATAGTCTTACACATCCAAATGAAAACCGTTGTCATGAAGCTTAGATGAAATTGCTGCAAAAGAAAATAAGAAGAAACAGTAAGTATAGCTATGAACAATAAAGCAAAAGCTTACTATCAGTGTCTATTTTAGAAGCAGTAGAGGGAAACACCTGCCAAGATGGACCAATGCAGAAGAAGATGACAACATTCATAAGAAAGAGAATAGGTGACGAAACAACAATGAAGAAGGGAGATTTATAGCAAGTAGACTTGTTCATGGGCTTGGATATCCGTCCGAGCCCGTCCAAAAAAATCCGGGCTTGGATATAACTAATTATACCCAAGTCCGGCATGGCCTGAACTCGGTTAAAGCTCGCATTTTTTGCGAACGGGCTTGGGTTTATGTCATCGAGCCCAACCTGACTTGCACACACACACACACACACACACACACACACACACATATATATATATATATGAGATTAATTTTTTTTTTGTTAAATTAGATTTTATTTTAAAAATTTATTTATCATATTGCATAAAAAATTTATCATATGTATACATGCGAATAATTACTGCATATATATATCTACACTATGTAATCTGTATTATTTATTATGCATGTAATTTATATATACTATATACATATTAATAGATATTGTACATATAATTAGTGCATCTACATTGCATGTGTTCTATTATATAGCAATAAAAATAAAAATAAAAACTAGCACAAGTAAAGGAAGAATTCAATACTTTTGTAGTCAGTATGTTAAAAAAGAATCAGCACTCAACTCAAATACAAAAGCCTCTGTTTTTTTTTTTCATTTGAAGTTTGGTGTACATTATATATATGCACAATATTTTAATTAGATTATTATTTTTTTATAAATTAAAATTATTTCATAAAAAAATGTTTAACATATTGAATCATCTCTTTAATTTATTAAATTAATTTGTTTAAAAATAAAATTTTTATTTTTCGGGCTGGGTTGGGCTTTAAATGGGCTTAAAAATTATGTTCGGACTTAGACTTGGACATTGCACCTTCATAAAATAATCGGGCTCGGGCTTAAATTAAAAAAAAATTGAGTCCGATTAAGCCTAGCCCGAGACTTGAATAGGTCTAATGGCAAGCAACGCCCAAGGGAGGAGAGAGAGAGAGAGATGAGCGGTGCAAACTGAACATAGAAGAAGGGAAGCAATTACAACATTAGGGTTGAAGAAGATATAGTTAACATTAGAGAACAACATCGTTTTGGAGAGGAGTTATTGGTGTAGCTAGTCAGATGTGAAAAGTCTTTTTTACCCCTCAAATTAAAAAATCTAGGACAATTGAATTCCAAAATCAACACTATTCATTTTAGAAGACATATATATATATATATATATATATATATATATATATTCTAACTAAGCTCTAAGGAATAACACATGTCAATCTAGATAAATTTAAAGAAAATACTAAAACTGGACAAGGAATAAATAACAAAGAGACTTTGTAAAGAAAATAAGTTTATAAGGTAGCTATCAAACTTAATTCTTGTCTTAAAGAAGTAATAGTTAGTTTAATGAAATGAATTTCAATAGCAAAAAGGAGAAGAAGACTCAATTTGACATAAATAATCTAAACCTTCTTCATAACTCGACTTAATATAAAAAAAATAATAAATTAATTATTTGTTGCTTAAGCTTATCAGAAATATTTAAACTATTGATTTTGTGTTTCATTTTACATTGACTCTTATAGTGATCAAGGGGTGTCAAAATAGGTCATGACACAATAATATAATTCATCTAACAAAAAAAATTTTTGGGTTAGTATTGAGGCTTAACGAGAACGTGCCATAAATGGGTGGATCAGTTTATGACATGAACTTAAACATGTTGTGTCATTATTTGACTAGCTAACCCGTTATTAACCCGTTTAATTTTACTGATTGTGTCATGTCATGTCAATCCAACTCATTTAACCCATTTGATTACTTAAATAATGTTTTAAAAATTTAATGAATATATTAATAAACTAACTTTTTGTTGCATTAAGAATTTTGGAACTTAAGAGTATTATTCAAATTTAGAAATATTATTAAAATGTTAATTTTTTTATCTAAAATTAATCATTTTATGTTAATTTGTATTCTATTTGTTATATACATTAAATGAGTTGTATTTGTAAGAATCTTTATAGGTAATTTTATAACAACCCTAAATCATAACTCAAGGATCTTAAATAAAATAATTCTCACAATAAAAAAATATTTAATCACATTCCTGATAGATTTGATGAAGTAGCCATGATTCAAATCTTGAGACAAATTAGTTTCTCTCCCTTGACTCCTTTAGTTTATGATGGCTCTAGATGAAATATGCAAACTTAAGCATAATACCTAATAGGTAGAGAAAGGACCAATTTATATCTATTATAATTTAATTTGGTATGTCCATCACATAACCAATTGAATGGTCAAAATTAATTAGCTATTTAATTAGTCATCATTATTGGGCTTTACATAAATAATTATATAGCCCATAAAATTAGGAATAATCCAAGAGAGATTAGGCCATATATTATTATATTCTCCCACTTAGCTTAATCACAAGGCAATCATAATATTAAATAGTATAACTTTAAGTGCACATATACATTAATCTTGAAAGTTCAACATAAGTGACTTAATATGATGAATCAACAAATGCGAGTTATGGCAGTTGTCTATTATTTACGCAACATACTTCCTTCCATATACCATAACATTTGCAACTCATCATACTAACTCCATAAGTAATGATATAAATAACTTATATTATGGTCCACCATTATATCTTATAGACTTTTCTGTTAAAATATTAAAACATAAATGTGTACACCATTATATAACAGGAAACATAATCCAAAATCAGAAACACATAATTGAGCTCAGAGTGTCACAATCATAATAAGGTTGTCAATCAACATTACAACCAAGACCCATTCTATGTACATGTTCCTTAAATGTCTTTGGTTGTAAACCTTTAGTTAAAAGATCAACTATCATAAGATTTATGCTGATATGCTCAATTGTCAATCTATGTTTCTGAGCTTCCTCCTTAACGACAAAATATTTTAATTGCATATGTTTGTCACCTTTGGAATATTTACCATCTTTGGAGAAAAGCACTGCAGCGGAATTATCTCAATAAATTTTTAGTGTCTTAGTAATGGTGTCGACAATCCCTGATATAAAATTCTGTAACCATATTGCATGAATCGTAGCTTCAAAACATGCCACAAACTCTACTTCCATGGTAGATAAAGCAACAACAGACTGCTTAACACTATTTCACGCTATTGCTCCATTTGATAAAGGAAACAGATAACCTAATGTGGATTTTATACTATCAAGGCATCCACCAAAATCTGAATCTGAACAACGAGTCACCTCCAAAAGGTTAGACTTGGTTTACGTGAGCATATAATCTTTCGATTCCTTACAAGTACCTTAATACTTTCTTTACAACTTTCTAGTGAGCAATTCCAAGATTGCTTTGAAATCTGCCTAACATTCCAACTGCAAAACTGATATCCGATCTCTTATAGGTTTTCAGATACATTATGTTTCTTACAACTGAAGCATGAGGAATTGGTTTCATCTCTTTTCATTCTACATCATTTCTTAGGCATTGCATGAGACAAAATTTGTCCCCTTTCTGGATAGGAACAACAGTTGCTGAACACTTATCAATATTAAATCTCTCTAAGATTTTTTTGAATATAAGATTTTTGAGACAGTCCTAACAATTCTTATGATCTATCACGGAATATTTCAATTCCTATCACTCAGGATGCCTCTCTAATAGCCTTCATTTTAAAATTTTTAGAGAGAAAATCTTTAGACTTACGCAATATGCTCAAATCATTAACAACAAGTAAAATAACATTAACATACAGAACGAATAAAATAAACTTACACTGATCTTTCGGTATATACATCAATCAACTATATTTTCTTGAAAATTGAAAGATGTTATAGTATCATTGAACTTAGGATGTCATTGGCAAGAAGTTTGTTTAAGTCCATATATTGATTTCTTAAGTTTCCACACTAATTGGCCTTTTGAGAAACCTTCAGGTTGATCCATATACGCTTCCTCTTCAAGATCACCATTAAGAAAGGTTGTTTTCACATTCATTTGGTGTAACTCTAAATCATAGTGAGCCACCAATGCCATTATGATCCTTAATAAGTCCTTTGAGATAAGTGAAAATGTCTCTTTATAATTAATGCCTCCCTTTTTAGTATAACCCTTAGCAATAAATGTATATTTATATCACTCAACATTGCCATTTTAGTTGAGTTTGGTTTTAGAAATCCATTTACACCCAACTCATTTAGAACCTTTAGGCAATTCAATGAGATACTAGACTTTGTTGTCTTTCATGGATTTCAACTCATCTTTCATGGCATTAGATCATTTTTCAAACTCAGCACATTTCATGGCCTGTGAAAATGAAACTAGATCCTTATTGATTCCAATATCAACATCAAACTCTTGTAAATAAACCACATAATTATCTAGAATGGAAAACTTTATTTCTCTTTGAGATCTTCTCAAAGGCATTCCTTGTGGTTCATTTACAATAGTTGGTTGTGAGTTAGTTGCTTGAGGGTGTGTTTCTTCATTCAAATATTGTTCAGTATTTTCAATATTGTCATTAACTAGTAGAACAATATTTGGAACAATGTGTGTTCCATCATTCAAGTGTTGTTCAATGTTATTTGGAAGTTCATTTATCATTGGAAAAACATTTAGATCACTTATGGATGAAGAAGCCTTTATGATTAGACGAACATCTAACGTTACTTCTTTAATATCCATATTTTATCTTTTAACACTCCTATTAAATTCACCATTCTCAACGAATCTTACATTTCCAGTTTTAACAATTTTAGGACTATGGTTTGGATAATAATACCTAAATCCTTTGGATTTCTTCGGATAACCAATAAAGTAACCACTGATCTTTTGAGAATCCAATTTCTTTTCATGTAGATTGTAAATTCTTTCCTCAACTGGGCAACCCCAAATATGCAAATGTCTTAAGCTAGGTTTCCTTCTAGTCCAAAGTTCAAAAGGAGTTTTTGGAACTACCTTACTAGGAACCCTATTTAATAAATTCATTGCAGTTTTGAGTGCATGCATCCACAATGATTTAAGCAATGAGGAGTTTGACATCATACTCTTAACTATATCCATTAATGTCCTATTTCACCTTTCTGCCACAACATTTTGTTGAGGTGTTCGTAGTATAGTATATTATGCACATATGCTATGTCTTTCGAGGAAATTTACAAATGGACTTAGACATTGTCCTGATTCATCATATTTCCCACAGTATTTACCACCCCTATATGACCTTATGATTTTCACCTTTTTGTTTGATTGCCTTTTAACCTCTGTAATGTATACCTCAAGGGCATCTGATGCTTCAGATTTTGCTTTAAGCAAATAAACATAATCGTAATGTGAAAAATCATCAATAAAGGTAATGAAATACTTTTCTCCACTAAAAGATGAAACATCAAAGGGTCCACAAATATCAATGTGCATAATCTCAAGAAGCTTAGTGCTTCTTGTGGCTCCTTTCTTATTATGTTTGGTTTGTTTTTCCTTATTGCAATCCACACATATTGTTAGATCAGTAAAATCCATATTCTCTTTCTTTACTAATCTTTCCAACCTTTCTTTGGATACATGACCCAAATGTTTATGCCATAAGTAAGCTGAATTTTTATTTAGTGGACTATGTTTAATTCCTATGTTGTAGCATCACTTTCAAGCCATCAAGAATTTAAAGGAACTTCACATAAGTTAGATTTGAAACATACAAAAACATAATATATACATTTCTTTTCCAACCAAACGTTACATTTCAGACAATCTTACTGTCAATGCCCAAATTTCTAGCAAAGTCTACACTTTCCAACCTTTTATTCCTTTTGATTCGTCTGTGAAGCATTAGTAGACTAGTGCTTTTCCATAAATTTCTTGGTCTTTTCTTTCAGTCCTTTACCAACTTCTTGATGCACTAGGTTGATAGAATGACTCCCTTGATTCTTTAATCTCTCTTCTTCTTGAGTAACCTTACTGGACAATTCATTAACATCCCACTTATCCTTTCATAGTGTTATAGTTAATTTGAAAAGGTCCATACTCGTGAGGTAACAAATTCAGAATAAATTGTACCATAAGGGAGTCATCATACCCAATGTCTTAAGACTTGCTACAATATTAGTCATCTCAATAATGTGGTCCTTCATACTCCGCGGCCCATTATACTTCATGGTCGTCAGTCTGGCATAAAGGTACCAACAAATGACTTATCTGTAGAACGAAAATGTTATTCCACAAACTTTAAGTATTGTCTTGCACTTTCAGTTTGTGGATTAGTTGTTTTAATGTTATTGGCAATGGTCATTCACATAAACATTAGGCTTAATCCGTTATGCTTTATGGTATGATTTCTTTTCCTCACGCTCGAGTTAATAAGAGCTAGAGGTTGATCCTCTAATAGTGCCAAATCAATATCCAGAACATCTAAGTGAAAATTGACTTGCTCACTCCATTTAAAGAAATTCAAACCATTAAAAACAGTAACAGATGAAGCTTACGAACGAAGAGAAATAGCTGATATAAATTATACATACATGCTCACATCATAAACTATTTCGTAATGAATTCAAAACAATAAACAATAAGAGTATACAATAGCTCCCATTTGGGTGGATACTACAATACATTATCATAAATTAAATGCCAATGATAAACAATTATGGGTGAATATATACTCCAAATCAAACACATATGTCATCTTTGGATGTACAACTATATTTGACCAAAATATTAATTTACTCTCATTATGGTTAGTTTTCATACATAAATAAACTCACTTTTGGGTGAATTATGAGGTTATAAAATACTAAACTTTAATTTATAGGTATTTTATCAATGTCGTCATCATAGTTTGGCCACTTTGGTGACTAACAAACAATATTGATATTTCATTAATTTTGTACATAACATCATTATAATTTGACCACTTTGGTAACTAACAAACTATATTAACCTAATACTTAATTTATGCATAATATCATAATAATTTAACCGTTTTAGTGATTACCAAACTATAAATATAAAATTTATGTATAAATTAAAATTTTATTATAATAATATGTATTTGTAAAATAATAATGCGGAGATTTAACAAATACAATTAAATAAAATTTTATTTTACTTCATATATGGCTATGCACAAAATTGTAGTGACTAACTTTATGCATTTCAAATAACTTCAAGAAATTATTATTTGGTCGACAAAAAATATATATATGTGTGTCCTTATACTATTAGACAATGGCATTGACGCTTTCATACTCCACTTTAACAAAATTATACATAAAACATAATCATAAAACTCATTATCAAACATTATCATTGGCCGAAACACTATCAAAACACCAAATCAATACAAATTTACGACTTCAAGGCACTTTCTTCATATATTCCGAAACATTATCAAACTTTTTTTTTTTGAAAAAAAAAACCGTCAAAACAGTATTGCGATTCATTACCGTCATATAAATCACAGATTCCATTGTACTTATATCAACTAATGGATTTGGTAAAATTAGATAATAACAAAACATCTTACTTGATTTCCAACTCCAAAATATGTATGATAAGAAACAATATTCATAAAATTCAATATTCTTACAGTATTTGATTTATGATTCGTATATGATCCATTTAAATAAATATATTATACGTGATATGTTTGTGTCACTTATTTATTTTTTGTGTCATGTTAGAATGAGAAATATAAATATGATTAATCATTTTCTTGTTAATGTTATTAATATCATTTAAATGTATCAACCCAACGTGAACACAACCGACAAATCTATTTTGACTTTGTTAGTAAAAATTGAAATACCACTGTCAATGTTCTCATATTTAGAATATTTACACTCAAAAAATATTTAAAATATTTATCATTTTAACAATTTTTGATATCATTTTCCTTTTTAAAAAAAAAAATTAAAAAATTTTTATTTTTCACTTATTCTAGATAAATATAAGAAAATTAAAAAATAGGAATATTTTTAATATTTTTAAAATTTACAAATAAAAAATAGGAATATTTTTATTTTTAAAATTTAAAAATAAAAATAAAAAAATCAAATATTTTATTTTTATGTATGCAATTGCATGATTTAAAATTATTTGAAGAGTAGAAATTAATAATCATCTTAGCTAGTCTTGTAGTTCTTCTCAGTTTCTCTTTTGTCCTTACGTCTAGTTTCATAACTTCACCTTAGTATCTTCATCCAATTCTCACCATTTCTCTCCCTTTTCTCCCGTTTGTTTCAGATTCCTTATCTTGTCTTACACTTAGCCTTTTTCACCAAACCAATTTAGGCATTTATTTCTCCTGGCTCAGTCTAATGATTCATTGAATTCACTGGCCATCATTAACTCATCTATGAAGACCTTAAAATTAGAATTTAGCTCAAAACAAACCTTATATGCCTCTAATCTTATATTATTGGGAAGAGTCTTAGGAGACATCGAAGTCTCTGTAGGACAACTCAGAAATTCTCTTCTTGGCATCGGGAAATTAAGGGGTATTTATCAAGTTAGTTCTTTGGGAAAGCCTAATACTTTTAAATTTATCTTTGAGAATGAGGCAGAACACAGAAGAATTGAGGAAGGGGTCCGTTGGCACTACAACAACAACCTTCTGGTTATTCAACCATGGCTACCGCATTGGAGTCTCGATGAGGTGGTGTTCACAAGAGAAAAGTTCGGGATACATGTGGAGGGCTTATCTCTGGATCAAATGACAAATAGAAATGCAGAAAAAATTGCTGAAAATGTTTTTCTAAGTTGTATAGCAATTGAATCACCTCTGGAGAAAAAATTTAATAAAAAATCCTTTCTAAGGATAAGAGTTTAGGTTGACATCACCAACCCACTACCAGTCAGTTTTAAAAACTCTTAACAATGGAAGCTATTAAACCATTTGTTTTACTTATGAAGAACTTCCACTTTTCTGTCACAACTGTGGAAGATTCAACTACATCACCAAGAGGTGTTCAATGCCAAGATGGGAGGATGTTAACAAAGGTCAAGTTAAGAACTTAGTGGATTTGGGCCTTGGCTAAGGGCGAAAATCAATTATGAAGAAACTCAGAGGAGGATCATGAATGCCATCTCCAGTTCTCAGTTTCAACAAGAGAAGGTGCATGGGTCTCACTTGCTGCTAAAGGGAGTAGAGGACTATCCTGCTAAACCCATTCCAGGAAGTACATAGGGAGGGGCTCAAGGATTGGAGAAGACGAGTGACAAGGATGATACGGGATTAGCTAATCCAATGTCAACTCTAGTAGACCTATGTCACGTGGCTACACTCAAGGGACTAACAATCGATGAGGCTAATAGACCTAACCTCTCAAAGGCACATTATAGAGCCATTTTGAAGAGAAAAGAAAAAAGCTCCCTCCTCTCACAAGCCCATTTTATGTTGACTGTTAATGCCCACAAAGAGTTGAAAACATAAATAAGATTCAAAGGGATTTGGAAGAAGCTGAACCCAGTATAACCATTCTCGTTCCTAAGGCAGACAGTTTAATAGAAAAGGTCATAATGGGCAATGCCCAATTGCAACAAAAACAGGAGTCAGGCCCTTGCAGGTTTAAAAGTTCAAGCTAAAAGAGATGGCGCGGAATTCAAATGCTTCAGCAGGAGAACAGGATACTTAGGCTCAATGAGTATCAACACAGTCTTTCAAGGAAATAAATGCACAATTACCAGGTGAATCTAATACCTCTTCCTCTCTCAATGAAAATTCTGGGGCCAATTTGGAAATTCTCGCAATCCAACAATCCAAAAATGGCATTGGTCGCTCGTCAAAAGCCACCAAATCACCATGACAACCATATGCTGGAATTGTTAGGACATGAGGGGGGGGGGGGGGGTGGAAGGGAGGGACTTGATAGTTCATCATCTGAGAAATCTTATTGCTCTTCACTATCCCAATTTAATCTTTCTATATGAAACTAAAAATAAGGAAGACTACATGGAGAAATTAAGAAGAAGGTTTACTTTTGACAATAGTATTTATGTAAACCCTGAAGGTAAGGTAGGAGGGCTTGCTCTTTGGTGAAATGAGAAGATTTTTGTGAATGTTTTGAATCTCCACCCTGATTTTATTCACACCAAATATAGCATAAGGGATACTAGAGCAGTCTGGTGCCGCTCTTTTGTTTATAGAGACCCTAATAAGGCTGACAGGGCACATGTGCAATCTCTTTGGTCAAATTCGAACCCATGTCAATCACAAGCTTGGGTATGCAGTGGTGATTTTAATGATTTACTGAATTGTACGGAGAAAATGGGGGCCCCCAACTTTTTATCTTTTTAATCCAAAAACTTCATCACTTCAGTGGATCATAATGAATTAGTGGATATTGGTTTCACTAGCCCATAGTATATTTATTTTTGTAGACAGAAAGGGAAGAAACTTATTGCTAAAAGACTTGACAGGGTTCTAACTAATGGCACATGGAGATTCCAGTTTCCTTTTACTTATGTGCTTCATGAAAAACTTCTTGGGTCTGATCATCGACCTATAGTCATTACTTTTGATGGTATAAGATTCTCTTTTAGAGGTGGAATATGTTTTGAGAACAACTGGATGCATCACCAAGACCGGCAGCAACAGTTCCAATTCATATGGGAATCTCTAGGTACTGCTCATAATAACACTCAATTTCACAGGAATCTTTTGTCTTATTTTAGAAGATTGAAATCATGGGCTAGGGTAGCTATTGGTAATTACAGAGATAAGATCTTGCAACTCTCAAATCAACTTGAAATGTTGTATCTTAATTCCAACTCTAAGTTTGACAAAGAGCGGGAAAAGTTGGTCACATATGAGATTGCTACTCTCTGGTCTTTAGAAGAAAGCTTTTGGAAAAAAGATCCAAGATTACTTAGTTAGCTGAAGGTGATAGAAACACTAAGTACTTTCACTCAATTGTTGTTCAAAGGACATATAATAGCCTTATTTTGAGTCTCAAAGGAGTAGAAGGCAACTAGATCTATGATCAAGCTAGTATCAAAGATGAAATTACTAGTTTCTACAAGAAGCTTTACACAAGCATACCCCCTATTGATCTCTCATTCATTTTAGAAATTGAGAACCCAAGGATTTTGGATGAGCTCAACAATAAGCTTATAAGTTCTGTGACTTCAAAAGAAATCAAGAGAGCTATGTTTGAACTCTCTCCTAACAAGGCATTAAGTCCATATGGTGTGCCAGGATACTTTTATCACAAGAATTGGAGCCTGATTCAAGAGGAAGTGAATGCAATAGTTATGGACTTCTTTATCTTAAGCTACATGAATCTAAAAATCAACAGGACTTATTTGGTCCTTATTCCCAAGAAGGAGGCCCCAACTCAGGTAACAAATTACAAACCTATTAGATTATGCAATTTTTCTTATAAAGTAATTACAAAAATTCTAGTTAATAGACTCATGCATGTGTTGCCTGACATGATAAGTGAAAATCAAAATGCCTTCATCAAAGGGAGGAATATGCATGATAATGTGCTTCTCTTTCATGAAATATTACACTCTTTTAATAAGGCAGGCAATAGAAAATCCATTCATTGTACAATTAAAAGTTGAAATTATGAAAGCCTATGATAGCATAAACTGGGATTTTATTCTGAAAATAATGAGATGCATAGACTTTAATTGCACTTTTCTTAATTGGATTGAGCAATGTATCTCCTGACTCTCCTCTAATGTTTTCATTAATGGTATCCCTTTAGGATCTATTTCTCCTTCTAGAGGATTAAGACAGGGAGATCCATTATCTCCCTATCTCTATATTCTAGCAGCAAATTTTCTCTCCTTGTTCATTGAAAAGCATGTTGCAGCTAGTTCCCTCAAATGGTTCAGATTCAATAGGTTAAGTCCAACTATTTCTCATATGATATATGGAGATGCTCTGATTCTTTTTAGTGAAGCCATAGAATCTGAAATTATTCACATTAAAAGCTTCCTGTAAACTTATGAACATTTGTCAGGCTAATGCATAAATCTTAATAAAAGTTCCATATTGTTTAGTGAAAACTATCCAGATGTATGGAAGGACTTCATTGCAAATACTATGGGAATCCATTTGGCCAACATGGAGACTTATATCTAGGGGTGCCTATTTATTGGGAAAAATCAAAGTCCAAAACTCTAGATTTCATGTTACAAGAGATGCAAATCAAAATCTCCTCATGGAAGAACAAGTTTCTATCCTATGCAGGGAGAGAGGTGATGGTCAAAGCAGTATTGAGTGCCCATCTTGTACACATCATGTCTTGTTCTCTCTTGCTAAGCAAATTTTGCCAATCTCTCAACTCTCTCATCTCAAACTTTTGGTGGAAAGGTAGTGAAGACAAAGGGATTCACCTTATCAGTCGGAACAAAATAACAAGACCAAAGATGTTTGGAGGGATGGGCTTCAAGGAGTTCAAGAAGTTCAACTTGTCAATGATTGCTAAATAATGCTGGAGAATCATTGAGCATCCTCAGTCCCTACTTGCAAGGGTGTATAAGGCAATATATTTCAAAGACATCTCCTTTTGGCATGCTGAACTAAAATCTAAAGTATCCTAGGCATGGAAAGGTATCATGGAGGCAAGGAATCTAGTTAGTAATGGGGCTTTAAAAGCTATTAGAAGTGGAAAGAATATAACTATTTGTGGAGATTCTTGGATTACTACAAATGCAAACCATAAAATCCACTCTTTCAGGCCTGAAGACTCTCGACAGTAATGGGTAGCATATTTAACCACAAACAGCAGAGAATGGAATGTTCATCTATTTGATAAGTTATTTAATCAATAAGAGAGAGATCTCATTGCATCTATAAAATCAGGAAGTGCATCTAAAGAGGATATATGGGTTTGGTCCCTAGTCGAAAATGGAAAATTTTTAGCTAAGTCCTATTACAAATTCATTTGTAATGAAGAACCTCAAGCCATTGCCTCCTCTTCTAATAATGTGTCCTCTCCCTCTTTGTGGACTTCTATTTGGAAAGAGAATATTGTTCTTAAATAGGCTGCCTTTCTATAGAGGGCTTTTAACAATGCATTAGCCATTAGACATAATTTATGCAGGAGACATTTAGTTGCATCTGATACATGTGACTTGCATGGATCATGTGCTGAAAACATTGAGCATGCTCTAATCTTCTGCCCACATGCTAGGGCAATCTGATATGCTTTTAATATGAACCTAAAATTTGACAATTTCATTGATTGCATTATTGCAAAATGGTGGGCTTGGCTTCTTCCTTCATTGAAGAATAAAGGAATTCTAAATGTTGCACAAACATTAGTTGCTATTCTCTAGAATATTTGGAAAGGCAGAAATTCACAGATCTTTAAAGGTAAGAGTCCTGATCCATTTAAGACTTTGAGTTCTGCAAGATCTGTGACTTTAGAGATCCAGAATTTATTTTCAAAGAAGCATCACCTATGCCATCCTGATAAAACTACTGAAAACATTTAGCAACCTCCCTAAAACAATGTTCTCAAAGCTAATATTGATGCAACATTCAACAAAAACTCAAATGATGCTGCAGCAGTAATCATTTTTAGGAATTGCTCAGGTTATATCATACATGGTATTGCTGAGACATTCAAAGCCTTTTCTGCAATTCATGCTGAAGCAGGACTATTTTTGGCAATAAAGACAACAATGAAGGAAGGCTTTAGAAACTACATTTTTGAACTTGACAGCTTACCTTTAGTTCAAGCTATTACAAAGATTTTTTAATTAGACAATTACAACTGTAATACTAGACTAGAACTTATCTTGGAATATTTTAAGACAAATCCTTTGTTTAGTTGTAAATGGATTAGTAGGCAAGCAAATAAGCTTGCACACATTGTAGCAGCTCTTGCTAAATCCAAAAAAATTGTATCCTAATTAGCTGTTGGTTCCTCCTCCAGAAATGGAACAACAGCTCCTTTTGGTGTTATACTAATAGAAATTTTTTTGGAAAAAAAATTTTAAACCTTACAAATAATTCAATTAAGAGTCTTTTGATGAAAAAAAAATTGAATTATATTATGATAGTCTAATTTAAAACTATTTAGTATCTAAAAATAAAATATATTAATATTTTATTATTTCAGTCTATTTAATGATTATAATTTTAAATTAAATAACAAATTACATAAAATAATGAATTAAACTTCTAATTTAAAATTTATTATTAAAACTATATTATTTATTATATTTAATATTTAATTTATCAAACCGTTGAAGGTTTAAGTTAAAAGCAAATTAATTAAGAAAACTTTGGTTGCCCTAAAAAAAAAAAAAGAAAGAAAACTTTGGTCAATCTCAAAGCACAATACTTATAGTGATAAAATTTTGTCTTTATCGGTGGGTAGTGTTGAAGATTTGACCAAAAAAAAAAAAACAAAAAAGATCTGTGGGTAGCGTTGCTGCTGATGCACAGCCCTTTAATTTGAAGATTTTATGGCTCTATGTTCCCTGCAATGGCTACGACTGTACGGTTTCTTTTTCAATGAAATTGCGCTGCCTTCGATGTTGCATACTTCAGCCTTCAGAGACGAGAAAACACTTTTTTTTGTCCCTTTTTTTTAAGAATAAAACATATTTAAGTTATTATTTTTTTTATTCTTTTTTATTTAGCGTGTATTTATTTTTATTAGTTGAAATTAAATTTACATATTTTTATTTTAATAAATATTAAAATTTTATATTTTTATTTTAATAAAATTTATAACATTTCAATATTCAAAATTATAATAAAATTATAAAATTTTACATTCAAATACAAATACAGTAAAATATACAATTTTTTTTTATATTAACTGTAAATGGATAATTTTTTTAAAAATATTTAATCATATCAATTAAAAAAAATTTAAACTATTTGTCATTTATAATTTTATTTTTTATAACATTTATTTATTTTTATTATAATTTTCATATAAATTTAATATTTTATAATTTAATTATAGTTTAAATGTCAAAAAATATAAATTTTATTAAAATAAAAATATAAAAAATTAATTTTTATTTAAATAAAAGTATAAAAATATAATTTTAATAAATAAAAATATAAAAATTAATTTTTTTAAAAAAACGGATAAAAATAGAGAGGTCTAACATGTATTATTTTTTTAAATTTTTTTCCTATCTATTAAATAAAGAGGTCACCTGATGACATAAATGAAAATAATATATTTGATATTCAGGGAAAATTCTAGAGATTTGACAACAAAAAAAAAAGGGAAAATTCTAGAGATTTGGCAAAAAAAGGAGGGAAA
Source organism: Codiaeum variegatum (assembly GCA_948294925.1). Taxonomy (NCBI): domain Eukaryota; kingdom Viridiplantae; phylum Streptophyta; class Magnoliopsida; order Malpighiales; family Euphorbiaceae; genus Codiaeum; species Codiaeum variegatum. Next base: position 15,960 of record CAOJBK012058712.1, read on the forward strand.
ATTCTAGAGACTTTTTCTTGTTTTTTAATCTAGGAGTATTATAATAATAATAAAAAACAAGCTGTCAAAAAAATAATATAAAAATAAGAAAGGCATAATATTGTTTCATAATTTATTATTAAAAAATGGTTGTTTCGTTTATCTATGTTATTTGAGTAGTATGCGAAGCATGTCACTTATCCTTACCAACAATAATATATATGTTCCAATGAAATATGTATTGTTCGGAAAATAGTGTGAGGAGTGGCTATAAAACTCACTTTATGACTGTTGTAGGTTTAAGACATTTAGGATTTATTCAGTGAAAGTTTTGAAATAATATATCATATACTCAAAATGATAATTTAGTGAATGAAAAATTATCTAATAAAATTTTAATATGGTTAAAGTGGAAAAAAAGAGAATTTATCATGTCATAGTGTTTCTCCCGACAGAAAGTCGTTCATGATCGCAAATGGCAACAACTCGAAAAAATTATATTAAATTTTAAAAATAAAAAAAAAACAATTAAATTAAAAAAGTAGAAATCGTGGAGTCGCCACTGATTGAATTGTTTTAAAAGACTCGATAAAAAACCTTTGAGAAATAGATTCAGGAGTCTCAAATACTTGGCGAATATGTTAGACATCCAAACTATTAATTTTTAAAATATAAAATTGGCATCGAAATATCGTGTTTCTTTTATTTTTTTCTTTAGTGCGCATGTTATAAATAAACGAAACAAGTAATAACAATTTAAATTAATAAAGTCAATTGAACCAATTTTAGAACTTAAGCTTATAACTTGAATTAAACTTTTGGACTTAATTTTATTTATGACTTCAAAACCTAAGGCCCAATGCATGATTCAATTATGAAAATGAAAATGTTAAATTAGAAAAAATGGAATTCTTTTTATTAGTTATTACTATTTTTAAGTAAATGATTGGTTTTATGACAATGATAATGGGATAGGTTATTATTATTTGATAAGTTGATGATTATGGAAATATACTTTGGTGAACAGTTGTGGTAAAAATAATGAATATGAGAAAAGTAAAAATAATGAATCCTTTATTAATTAATAATGTCCATACTTACAATTTATTATTACAAAAGTAAAAACAAAAAATTGCAAACTTCAAATTTTACAAATTACAAATTTAAAAATAAAATCTTGAACTCAGAATGCTTTGATTTTCGATCTTGCTTGCTCGGTCTTAACTTCGAAGCCATAATCAAAATCATGAATAAAATAAAATATTAAGTATATTATATATAACTATATATTTATAAGAAAATAATTTTTATTAAATTATTTGGTTCATATTGGACTTTTCTTCATAAAATGGTTCAAAGGGGTAATAAATGGTTTTAAATTACAAAATATATCTTCAATAGTTTTTCATTGATTAAAATTGGCTCATAACTCTAAGCCAGACCAAAATTAGATTTTTGGGATTTCTGAGTCGTATTTTATCCCTCAATCAATATTAAGTTTAATTTGCTTTCTAAAACTAAGTACCGTCACATACTTAAATTGTTTATATTTGTTCTTATTTTTAGCTGAGTCCTTCGTCATAACTTAGGTATTAAAAATATTTTATTAAAAATATTTTTATAAAAATAATATAATATTATAATATTATATATAAAAAATTGTATAAATATGCCAAAATGTTTGAATTTTGTAAAAATAATTTTGTGAAAATACTTTTAATAAAAGAGATACTCAATTTTAATGGAAACATAACCGTTAAAATAAAATCATTTCATTTTCTTCCTCTTTTTTTTTTTTTTTTATAATAAAGATGCAACGATGAATTAATTTTAACTAGGCCTAAAAACCTTAATTTAAATTATTATTAATTTAATTATCAAAATTAGTTCAATAATTATTAAATTAGCTAACTATTTATAAGAAAAATAGGTTACTCTCTCAATTCATGGTAACCCGTAAAGAAGAGAGATCCTTATTCCATTACAAAAATCTCTCGAATTAAATTTGGTAACCCGTCACTTCATTCGAATATTGGGATTATGTAACGAAATAAGTTCCTTAATTTTTTTTAAAAACTAAATAAATTAATTAATAAACTTATATGAATATGTAATAATAACAAATGTACATCAAATTAATTAAATTAAAGCTAAGCATAAATAGAAACATTTTATTTAGACTCTTATGTTAATTAATTATTCATTTTAATAAAATAGGCTACTCTCCTATCTCATGATAACTCGTAGAGAAAAGAGAGTCTTATTTGGTTACAAAAATCTCTCGAATTAGACTTGGTAATCTATCGTTTCATTCGAATATCGGGATTATGTAATGAAATAAGTGCCTTTGTTTTATTGTAAAAGGAAGTTTAAGCATGTATATTCATTTTTAAGGTCACGAACATGTACTGAGATGAGAATGAGTACTCATCAAGCTAAAAATAACTTAATTTAATCTAAAAAGAAAAACTTTTTTGGATCCTTAGTCATAAAAAGGCAATATTTATCAAGCTCAAAAGAACCCTCACACGGCAGCATATGTACTTAAACAAAATCAAGGATTCATAATTAATAAGAAAGCTACAAGGGCAGGAAAATTCAAGCTTCAACAATGCTCATTATGGCATTATGAATATGCATCAGAAAAATTCCCATTGACTAAATTTTAAGCATCAAGAAAGAAAGGAATTCCCATAAACAGTTCACATATAGTAAGTAAACGAATCATAACAAGTAGCTATTCTTACAATCATTGTCATATACACTCAAAATGTAAAGATTCAGCTTTCAAACCCATCTAATAAACCGATTAGATCTTAAAATGCAAGCTCAAAATTTACAAGAAGAGAAGCAACATGGACCATATTTATGAGCAAAAATAAAAATCAATTTCTCACTACAACAAATTCAATATTTAGGAATTGAACATCAAACCTCTATTTTTTTTAAAAAATATCATTACAAGGATGAACATTAAACTCAACAAAGATAATAAATAAAATCATAAATTAAACATGAAAGAAATACATAAATGGAGTTAATTAGGGATTAAAACTTACCTTTTCTCATCAGAGCTGGAGATTTTGCTGTCGCTGCTGTGACTGCTGCCGCTGCCAAAATCGATGTCACCGAAGGCGGTGATAGAGGCGGACCCAATATAGAACAAGAGGGTACACTAGTACCCCATTTTCACTAATAAATTTTCAACTTCTTTCAATAAATACAATAAAAAAAGAAAATTTTCAATAATTATGTATTCCCATTTTAAAAAAATTATAATAAGTACACTATAAAATAAATCAAAGAAACACATAAAAATAAATGTAATTATATTGAAATATGAAATCTAACTAATTATAAGTGTAATTTTTATATAAAAAAATAATAAGTATAATTTTTTTGAATGACTTATATTTTTCATTTGCATACTTTGAGATTATATAACTTTAAAATGATAGACTATATTTATATTTATCTTATATAATCTTATTATTATGTCAATGGTCATAACCAATTCTCAAAATTTTAGGTCTGCCTCTAGGTGGTGAGTGTGGTTTGGACTGAAGAGGACTTGTTGAAGATGGAGGGATAGGGATGAGCGAATGTGGCTATGGTGGTTGAACGAAAACAAAGGAGGGCGGCGTTCGTCGGTGGAGTAGTGGCGGTTTTGTATGAAGCTTCAATGGTGGCTCTGATAATGGCCAAATATACCTAGTTTTTACTTCGTTTCTTGGCCATTATCCTTATCCAATTGCGTTTGATTTTCTTATTTTAATGTGTTTTCAGCTTTTCTAGGTCTAAACATTGATTCAGAACTAAGTAATGCAAGACATCGTATTTAGCTTGAAAAAGGAGCAAGAATTAAGTAAGTAAAGAAGTCATGGGTATCCCTCATAGGAGTGATCAATGTTTATGAGCACCCAGCATGCTACTCTGCAGATCCTGACAGGCGAAAACATATTTTAGTGTTTTCATCATAACTTGAGTTACAGAGGTCCGATTGAGGTGATTCAGGTACTGTTGGAAAAAGTTAAGAGAAAGATCTATAACTTTGAACAATACCATAAAGTCTAATTCCTCACGAGTATTAGTCATGGCTATGACCAATGGCTGAGACTGACCTGTGAGTTACTATTTTAAGGTTCAATCAAGGCATTTATCATGGGTATTAGTCATGGTCGTGACTGACCTGTGAGATGCTTTTTTAAGTGCAATTAAGGCATTAATCACAGGTATTGGTCACACTTGTGACCAATGGCCGTGACCACGCAGTTCCAACATTATAAAGGCACAGAATGCAGAAAAAAAGGGTTTGTCTTGGAATTTTAGGTCTAAGATTCACCCAAAAATCCTAGAATCGCCAAGAACCAAGAAATTACAGATCAATGGAGAAATTTTGAGGTGAAGTTGCACATTTTAGTGCAAGATAGAGAAAGATTATTAATGCGTTCAGACCGCAACACACGCAAGTGAATGTGGTCGTACTAAGTAATATAACCGGTGAGTCCCGGTATCGTTCTCCTAATGGATTGTGGGGATACAATTGTTCAAGCACTAGCTCAGTCACTTAGACTATTGTCTAGCTTACAATTAATTGTTTAGATTAATGACTAAAACTAAATTAAACTTCAAAGTTAAATTAACTAATGTGACAATTTAATGAAAAGCTAACACAAGAATAAGATTTAAGAGGAGAAATATCTACCTAGATTTCGACTTGTATTTGACTATATTGCATGGGTAATCAACAATTTAATGAGAATTCAAAGCATACTTCAAGTGGGTTTTTACAAACAAATAGGTTTGAATCTTTCTCAAGCAAGCAAACCCCTAATTCCTAAATAAAGGTTGGGAATCTCTTCTCACAACCAATCAATTAAGAAAAGCATTAAGAATCTCTGAAAATAAACATAAATCCTAAGCATCTATACTTCTATCTCTAGCAAGCATAACATGCCCAATTGATTTTGAGTGTTAAATACCTAAACTTTCTATCTCTAGCAAAGAATAGGCAACCAAAATCATCAACAAGTGCACAATTAAAGATGAAAAGTGCAGAAAATATAAATCAAAATCAATACTTGAAGAAAACTTCAAACATTCATTGAGTGAAAAAGTTAATTTAACCATACATATGTCAAATACCCATCTAATCTAGGTAGACTAATAGTATTTAGCACATAACAACAAGATTACAACACAAAATAAAAGAGAAAGAGAAAAAAGTTAAGAAACTCATATGGATTCTTAACATCTATACCCAAACCCTAAATACCCTCGTTGAATCTTGAGTTGGATCTTGATCTTGAAGTATAAATCCTCCTAAATCTTGCTCCTTGATGAGTTTTTTTTTGCAGAAACTTAGCTCTCCTAGTGTTTCAAACTAAGACACTTCAAAACTGTCAAAAAGTCCCTTAAATTTCTCTATTGTCTGCTATTTATACTGCTGGAGTTTGCGTGGTCACGGTTGTGACCCAGGGCTTGACAAATGACCATGTTGCTATCCTTTCAGTCCAGTAGCTATTCTAGTAGTCATGGCTCTGGTCATTGTCGTGACTCAGGCCGTGACTAGACAAACAGCTACTGTGTTAAATTTTTTATTCTCCTCCTTGGTACAACAACCTCCTTGGCGGTCATGGGCTCTGATCACAGCCGTGATTGCCTTTAATTCCTTGTTCCAACTTATTTTTACTCCATTTGCACGCCAAATTCAATGTTTTTGCTTTGCTTAAATCTGGATTGATATTTAGACTTATAAATCTGGAAAACACTAAAGCAAGCACGTCAAATGCAATTTGAATCAGATAATGGCCAAGAATTGAAGCAAAAATTAGTTACATTTGTCCATTATCAAACTCTCCCACACTAAACCTTTTCTTGTCCTCAAGTAAACTTAAACACAATCATACACAACTTTCACTCGCAAAAATTAAGGACCCACAAATCGAACAAACAAAAAGAGTAAAAATCACTAGCATAGACTTCTAGGTTTCATAATGCATCAATTTCATGACTAAACTAAGGACATGGTAGTCGAGTTTGGAAGCCATGAAGGCACAATTATCACAACCTAGCTTCCAAGGAAATTTAATCACACAATTGAGCGTTTAATCCCAAAAACATGGCTCCGTTAAGTTATTCAAGCTAAACATTCCTCAAATTACTCGATCGATCTTTCTTAAGATCAGAAAACTTTCTTTGATTGTTTAGTACAACACAAACTGAAAATTTTTAATTTTCTAAGGGACGTGACTTGGCTAAATTTGTCACTAGTCTTTTGACGCGAAAGTAAACGCTTTATGGCATTGACTCTCGGTTACTCAACTAGTCACAGACTTTTTTAGCTGGCTACTAGCACTATTATGGTTTTGCTTTTAGATATCGCTTTTCGCAATATGAAACTAGAGGAATATGTAATAATTTTCAACGCCCCAAATTTTTTTACTTTTCGCATACTTTACATGGGTGCACAATATTTTCATATTTGTTCCATTTTCCAAGAAAACTAATAAAAAAATTCAAGTACTAGCTCAAGTTTCCTAACCTAACTCATGCACAGAAAAGAACTAGACAATTAATCAGTGACTAAACACCCTAGAATTTAGTCGTAGGAACCGTGCCAAGTGGGCTCCTACTAGCAACCACTATGTTCAAAGTTTAATAAAAAAAACCAAAGACATATGTGAAAACTAGAGTCTATGTGAGTAATTTAAAAAATACAAAATTTTGTCCAAATTTTAAGTCCTATCGAATGCAAGTGGAACCTATAATGTATGATGCTTAGTTTTGTTGTTCCTTTTTTCAGGTATTCATGCATGACAAAAAATGAATTCAACATACAATCATGCAATCCAAATATAATTCCCTTTCCCCCCCACCACCACCATACTTAAACCACACATTGTCCCCAATGTGTGTAAAAACAATAAAGAGAAGAGAGAGAGAGGGGAAGAGTACTGGCCTAAAAATGGAAGGTGTCCAACCTTCCTTAAAATTACAATCCAAACGAAAATAAAAGTTAGGCACTACACATCAAGGTTAGTCTCAATTTCACATTGAAACCCCGAAAGAATATAAAAAATCAAGATTAGTATCGAATAAAAACATAAACAAAAATAAAAACAAATAACCCAATGAAATAGAGTACAAATATCAAAATAAATAAGGAAAGAAAGAAAAAGAAATCAAGGATAAAGTGATATGAAATCAACCCCAAGGCTAGAATGATGGGCTCAAAGATCCCTCATCATCATCATCTCCATTGAAGTCTCCATCAGAATCAGACTCTGTTGCTATCTTAGAACTGGAGTGAGATGCCGAGGATGGTGGACTGCTAGAATGGGTCTCAATCTCAGGCTCAGAGGTCTTTATGTCCACGACAAGTGCTGCTGAAGATGAGGTACAAGGATGGTCTGGAGCTGGTGGCATGGAAGAGGATGCACCCAGATCACCATGCACTAAGGGCATAGGCAAAACTAGAAGGTCACACGGTGAAGTAGAACGTTGAGGCTTCTTCATTCCACAGTGCTTCAGGATCTTATAAAGGGCCTTGGTGAACAAAGTACGTTAACAATGCTCCTCCTGAATCTCCCTTAAAATGTCATGCTGCTAATGTTGGAGGTGCCCAATATCGGTCTGAATGCGCTGCATACTGTCTGTCATGCTAGCTCTCGAAGCAGTAAATGGAGAAGGACTCTTGTCCCCAAAAGATGATGAATCGGCAGCACGTGGTGTGGAGGATGTGCTGTAGCTCTGTGCTTTTTCTTATCTTGCTTGAGCATGTTGTTAATGCTCTCCATGTTAACCAATGCTATAGGGCCATCAACTATAATATCCTCCACTACTTGAATCACCCTTAAATTTTGAGCCAACCTTGTAATATAGGATCCACCATGGTGGCATCCTTGATGGATTGATCACGTAACATCCAAATTAAAGAGTAGGCCAAGTTCACCATTACATCCTTCTTCAAGCAATAAAGGAAGAATAAATCTTGCTTGTAGACCTGTCTCCCGGATTGAGAGTGAGAGGAGATGGACCGACTAAGTATGTAATGAATGAATCACAGTTCTAGGTTCTTGAAATTTGAGGCCTTGCTCTTAGCTGCCTTCTATGGTCTTGAGGCCAACTTCTTCCAAGATTTCTCTATTGTGGGTAGGTTCTTAGAGAACACCACCTCTGACCACCAGTAAACTATAGAGTCAACCTCTTCTTGAGTGTACAGTCCGAAGTCAACTGCTAAATCATTGACACTCTTAAAGAAATCCCTACCCTCCAACCTAAACTCTATAACCTGCTAAGAATAGTTCGACTATTTCTTCTACTAGTGAAGGGTACAGAGAAACTCCAGTGTGAGCTCGCGATAAGAGATCTTATGGATGTCATAAAAGTTCTTCCATCCAGGCTGACTTAGCATATCCCGCATCTGTTCGCACTCAGGTAGGCTGGCTAAAGAACCCAATCTGGTACTGTTAGGGTTGTATGCCCTATAGCTTATACTTTATGTATATATTTATAATCTTAATCTATCAATGGAAATTAATATATATGTTTTCATTTAAACAATCGCCTTCATTTTAGTGTTTAATGTATATATGTTCCATAAGTCATATGTAAGAGAATCTATTCTCAAAGAGTTTGAGAATATGGAGACAAATTCTTTTTGTCATAGACTTTAAAGAATGTTCACGGTCATAGGATTATTGGTAGGAACGTCATTAATCCAGAGAGACCGTTACCTCTGTTGTCATCCATGACAAGTATGAGATGCTTGTTAGCATGGAGGTAGTGAGTCTCAAACTATAGACATATGATGTCGTGACAACACGTGGACACTAATGAGATGAGTAAGTCAAATAGTGACATTAGATGATATTATCCATTAGTCAATGTCTGATCATCTAGATTATAATTGTGCATATAATCCTTAGACTTGAAGTGACATGTTATCTAACACATTGGTGGCTATGGTTTGTTACCGCTTACATACCGATGCTATACAAGTATTGGTATATGGCATGTGGTAGCCATAATCAGTGGTATGTTGAGACAAGTGATCTTCAAGAAAGGATTCATTAACTTGGGTAAACAAAGAAGGACTCCTATGACTTCTTGTTATTATCTATTCATGAATCCTTGGCCAAGGTAGTAAAGATTCATTAGAAAAGTTTCTAGTAAGAATTGGTTTATCGAGAATTAGAACTAGATAGAAGTCATATGATCTAGCATATAGGGTTTGACTATTCCATAACCCTAGCTAAGATTGGGAATCCGTAATGAAGGGATTCGATTGCACAATAATTATGATCAAGAAGTCCATGCAATGCTAAGGATACGATCATTGACATTCATTTCTAATTAGTTAGTTGTGATATGTTATACTAGATGTCACTCACGACCTATGTGACTAAGTATGGATTGTGGATTACATACTTGATGGGAAGAAAAGAGTTTTCTTTATCCCATTGCTAATCAGAACATGAACCTATTAAGTCACACACCATAAAGAATTTCTCATGACTTGGAATTTAATCATATTGATAATTGATTAAAGAGGTTAATTAATTATTAATGATGATTGAATTAGACTTGTAATTAAATTAACAAAGATCCTAGCATGTCTTGAAGTCTAATTCATAAAGGGGTTAATTTAATTATATCATAGTTTGTATGAGATACAAATGGGTATGACTAAATTGATATGGACTAAGATAAATAATAATTTATTTACATGAGATGTGATTAATTATTGGCTAAAGTGATTCCTACTAATTACTTGTGCTAATCAAGTTGTTAATTAACTAATTGCCTAGTCAATTAAGTCAATTGGATACTAGCACAAGCAATCTTTCTTCTCTCTAACTTTTCTTAATTTAAGGAAGATTAGTTAGAAGAATCATGGGAATAAATTGTAGGCCTATCATCTTTTTGCCTAAGAGAAGAAAGCTTTGGCTTTATTCATCTTCTTCAACCTTAAGATTTTCTCCCAAGAGTTAAAGAGAGAAACTTGAGTTGTAGAGAGAGAAAGTTCCAAAACACCACAGCTATTAGAGAGAGGGAGTTTATTTTTGAAGAAGAGTTCTTCAACTATAAACTCTTCTTCTAAATCCTTGAGAAGGAGTGTATGGGTAGCTTGAAGTCCAAACCAATCCCAAAAGTCTCAAATTCTCAACAAAGGAGCAAGAACTAAAAATATTTGGGTAACCAAGAGAGGGTTCAAGCTTCTTGGAGGAGACAAGGAGACACAAGACTTCGAGAAAGCTTTGGTGTGAATCAAGCTAGAGGCTTCGCACTTGAGGATCTAAACAAAGGAGGGAGTTAAGGTATTTCATACTTTTAATCCCTTCTTTGTTACTATTATATTTTGCACAATAAATTGGTAAAAGTATCCTTGAACTTGAATATGGGTTCGAACCAAGGTTTAGATATTCATTGAAGAGTTTAATGAATAACTAAACCTCCTATGTTAAAAGAGTTTTAACATAGAACTTGTTTTACAAAAGTACATGCTCCTCGTAAAAAGGTTTGTTGCCCAGTAGCTTCAATCTATCCTTCTATCATTTCTCTCGAAACTAAACACAAGGGTGGTTAGGGTTGAAAGCTAGTCCACTCATACATCTTGATGGTGATGGTGGGGTCGATGGAAAAGGTGGTTGTGTCGACCTCCTTACAAATGTTTTTTTTACTGCTTCTTAGCAGGGGAGGAAGAAGTTGGGTGCTTGCTCATGGCCTTTGAGGATGTGGATGCAGCAGTGCCTTCTTTCGATGCCATTATCTGTAAAACAACATAAACAACGGCAAAGGAAAAGTTGCCATAACAGGCTATTAGTGGTCAATTTGTAGAAAAATGAAGATTCAACATGGTAACTGCTAAGAATAGATCATTAAAAACCTTCAAAAAACTAGCAAATAACTAAATGTATCCTAAGCACCCCACTCAAAGTCCCACCCCCACACTTAGTTCATGGTAAATTTCAAAGCAACATAAGGAGTGTATGGTGTCTGTTTGTGCTAAACAACAATATTGATTGAGAGGGAATGTTCTATTTTGAAGTAATGCAAGCATCAAATGCTTAGCCAATATGCCCAAAAAGGACCCAACTCAATCAATACCATCCAACAACAACATGGCATAATAATACATTGGCTTTTGAGCACCCAAAAGTATGAATTAAGAACAAAGTGTTTAGTGTGTCGTGCATACTATCAAAGCTAGACAAAGTGAAATGGGTGTGATTTAAAAGATAAAACAACACAAAAAGTGTTGAATGTTAAGTGAAATCAAAAGCCCAAGTCACTTTGGCATTTTATCGAACACATGGCATGCACAATTTCAAGCCACCACAACCAACTAAAATAAACATTCAAATCACTCACCATTTGACAAACAATAAGGATTAAATGTTTTAAATGCAATTTAAACACAAATTCTCAAGTATTATTAAGAAAAAATTCCCATCAAAACCCTAAACTATATGAATAAACATAACAAAAATTTAAGATAATCCAATGTAATTAAATTGAAATTAAAGATGTAGGTGTAACAATTAACACAAACAAAGAAACAAAAATGCAAAATAAAAGCCTAATATGCAATTTCTAGCACAAAACCCTAAAACTAAACAAATAATAAAATTGTAAGAAAGAATAAAGAAAAAGGGGAAACCCTTGATTAATCTTGAGATAAATGGAAGATTTACTTGAATCCTTGGTGTTTTTTAAGCAATGAGAAAACTTTTTTGAGAGTATTTGAGAGTTTGAGATTGTTACAGATCGTGAAAATGAAGTTGTGGGGGTGAAAAGAGTTTAAAAACTGTAAATATTAGTGTAGGCCCCACTGTTTCTGGGTAATTTTATCGAAGTCACGGGCTCAGTCACGGCCGTGACTTTTTCCTGTGACTGAATGCTAAGAAATAATAGTGAGGGACTTGATCATGCCCTCTAGTCAAGGCCGTGACCTAGGCCGTGACTCTACTTTAGCTTACCTAACCCTAATCCTGTAGATTCCCTTGAGATCACGCCCTCTGGTCACGGTCGTGACTTCTTGGGGAGCTACTGTACACAACAAACTTCAACACAAAACAAAGAAATAGTTTTTCATGCATTTTTACCCTAACTTACCCCTTGGTTCATACAATGGATTTTTGGCACTTTCTGTGGCTCAAACTACTTACCATTCTGCATCAGTTTAAGCGCAAAATTTCCTGCAAAATCTCCAATCAAGCGCATTATCTCTTTACTCATAAAAAAAATAAGAAAATTATAGCTAAAACTAAGCAAAGAAAAGTAAATCTTTTATTGGTGGGTTGCCTCCACCAAGTGCTTCTTTAGCATCGTTTTAGCTAGACATTAGGTGAGGTTTTCATCCCACCTTTTGTAATTCCTTAAAAACTCCATGGAAACCACATTTTTTAAAACCTAAACATGTTATATCAAGTGTACCATGGAGTTTTATGTTCAAGTAGTTTAAATAGGAATTAAGAATAACTTTGGGATGCCATACCTTGTCTCCGTGCATGAGCTTTACCTCTTGCTTCCTTTTTCAATTCTTAGTTACTTTCTTTTTATCCCCAACCTTAGCTTCACCACCTTGTCCTTAGAAAGTTCCTCTGTCTCCATTTCCTTGGCCTCTGGTATCTCTTTGTCCTATTTTTGCACACACTTAACAATAACATTACCATCCAAGTTCAACCTTTCCTTTGAACTCTCATTTTTAACAAGTGAAATGCAAGAATTAACATGTTCAAAGGGGTGTGTGTGAGCATGAATCTTCGGGAGTTGGAAGATAATGCTCTCATCTCTAATTTAAAAGGTCATTTTTCCCTCGTGCACATCAGTAATGGCTCAGGCAATGGCCAAGAAAGGCTTACCCAATATGAGAGAATTATCAACACTATCTTCCATCTCCACAACCATAAAGTCCATAGGAAATACAAAGTGACCGACCTTGACCAACACATCTTCAATAAACCCCTTAGGGTAGATAACATATTTATCCGCTAGTTGAATGCTAAGATGTGTGGTCTTAGTCTCACCTATATCGAAAGCCTTAAAGACCTTGTATGGCATTAGACTTACGCTAACCCCAAGGTCGGCTAATGGTTTTTTAATATTCAAATTACTAAAGGTATAAGAGATAGTGAAACTCCCTGGATCATTGAGATTCTAGGGTAATTCTTTGAAGTTCATGGAGCTCTCCTCCAATAATTTGACCACAGACACCTCCATCAACTTACCTTTCTTGCTTAGAAATTCCTTCAAAAACTTCGTGTACTTTGGCATCTGCAATAGAGTTTCCACTAAAGGAATATTAATGTGTAATTGATTAAAGAGGGAAATAAACTTACCATAATCATGGTCCGCCACATTTTCCTAAGCCTTGCCAGATAGGGCACTCAAGGCTTGTACTTCGGAAGTGGAGATTTCGGTCTTTGAACCTCCTTCTCTTGAACTTTCTTTTCTTTATCTACTTCTTCAACCTCACTTCCTTGCTCAATTTCACCGATTCCCTCACCCTCCACTTGGACAATAACCTTGGGTTTTTCCAACTCTTGTAACCTCATTCCACTCCTAAGAGTGATTGCTTTGAGTTCCATCCATGGGTTAATTTCAGTGTTGCTTGGTAGAGAACCGGGATGCCTATCACTCAACATCTTTGCAATTTTCCCAACTTGTGTTTCAAGATTTTGTAAGGAGGCTTGAGTGCTCCTATTGATTGCATCTTGCTCTTGAAACCTATCATCGGCTGATTGGACAAAGTTTTCCATCATATCTTCAAGGTTGGTCTTCTTTGTAGGAGGGGCTTATTGTTGCATAGGGGGCTTCGGTTGAAACCCTAGTAGAGGAGCCCTTTGATCACCATTATCTCTCTAAAAAAATTTAGGTGATTCCTCCACCCTTGATTAAAAGTATTAGAGTAAGGGTTATTGTTCTGATTGTTCCTTTGAAAAACCCCTACAAAATTTACGTGCTCTTGCCCCGTGCTTATACTGATCATAGTGCACTCTTGAAAGTGGTGGACACCACCACAACTCTCATATATCATAACTTGCCCCCTAGAAGTACCCACTATGAATGCATCAAGCCTTCTCGTTAATGCTTCCACTTGCACCGTTAGAGATGTCATATTGTCAACTTGATGAACACTAGGCACCTTTAATCTTGAAGATCCCTTTGAGAGGGCAACCATTGGTAGTACGATAACGATATCTCTTCCACTAGATTTCTTAACTCCTCTGGTGTTTTGTGAATTAGACATCCACCCCCGGCTTAAATTAGATTATGTCTATTGTTGTATGTCAACCCATTGGTGAAACTCTCCATTTGCTACCATAGGGAAAATCCATAATGAGAGCACTTCAACAATAAATCCTTAAATCACTCTCACCCCTGATATAAGGATTCCCTTTTAGATTGAGTGAAGGAATAGAACTTATTTCTTAGCTTGGCAGTTTTAGTGGGAGGAAAATATTTCTCCATAAAAGCTTCTGCTAGTTGTCCCCACGTGGTGAAATGGCCCGTCGGAAAAGATTTGAGCCACTTCTTCAAGTTATCCCTAAGTAAGAATGGGAATAAACATAGCTTAATAGCATCCTTGGTCACACCATTCATCTTGAACATGTCACATGTCTCTACGAACTCATCAAGGTGTGTATGAGGATTCTCGTGGGCTAGACCACCATACTGACAAGAATTCTGAATCATTTGAATTATAGCCGACTTGATCTCAAAATTGTTAGCATCTACACCCGACCTTCTAATTAGACCTCCTACATCATTGAGATCCACTTATGGAAAATCTTACATTGTTCTTCGGATTGGAGCCATAA
>CAOJBK012058745.1:0-27135 GCA_948294925.1 Codiaeum variegatum
AGTCCAACTTTTAGCCACCCTACCCCAAGCCCCAACAGCTAAAGAAAACACCCCACCCCCAAACCTTAACACCCCATTCCCTCCTCCCCCCCCCCCCCCCCCCACCCCACCCGAAAACCCAGAAGGTGCTAATGGAAGGGGGGTGAATAGGTGCCTCAACTTGAATGGCATAGAAGATGGAGAAGGGGGAGAGTCTAAAGGTGGAAATAGGATGAGGTCGATCATTGGGGATGTGATGGAAGAAAATGCTAGGGGAGAGGGACGAAGTCAGGGGGAAAGGGAAAGGGAGGATCACAAAAATGATAAGGGAAGAGGGAGGGGGTTGAGAGGGGAAGAAGCAGGTGAGGTAAGGAGAGAGAGAGAGAGAGAGAGAAAGGTAGAGTATAAAGGGGAGAGACAAAAGGAGAAGTAGGTCCTTAGAAAGCAATACCAGGGAACCCTCTAGGTAGACTAGATCAGTGGTCGCCCACTCCCATCATGAGGGAAGAGGAAGTAACACGAGGGAATTCCAAAAAAGGTCATAAAGGAAAAGAGATAGGGTAGATGGACAAGAGGTTGTGAGCCAAAATAGGCCCCAAGGGTTGAGAAATAAGGTAAGGAAAATAATGGCAAAAGAAATTAACTAGGAGAAGGGGAGGAATCCTAGAGATTTAAACTTGGTGATGGCATTAAAAAGCCCTTTGTCCTAGGAATCACTGAGTATCGCATGCCGGACAAATTTAAAGCTCCCAATATTAAAAAATATGATGGCTCCACTGACCCCATAGCCCACCTGATGGACTATAAACATGCCATAGAGTTTCACTACATGAATGATGCCATTAAGTGTCGAGCCTTTAGAGGTTCCCTGGAGGGAGCAGCCATAAAATGGTATGATGGGTTGCAGTCTAGAAGTATGGCCAATTTTGAGTAGCTAGCAAGAAGTTTTTAAAGATATTTAGGTCGAGTATACCCTCAAATATGACCGCCTAAGTGCTGGAGCAAGTTAAGCAGTCTGAGGGAGAATCTTTGAGGGATTACCTAGCCAGATTCAATAGAGAAGCTTTGAAGGTAACCCGGATGAACAAGTCCAGAGCGGTGGAAGCCCTACAAAATGGCACTATCCATGGTGGATACTTCAAAGCTTTCAGTGGGAAGGCTCCGCAAACTCTGAAAGCGGCCATGGCGCTAGCCCAAAAATACACCCACCAAGATGAGGCATATAAGAACGGTTATTTGGTTAGAAGGATGGCAAAGGAGATGGCCCCAAAGCCTAAGAAAAAGACAAGTAAGAAAGAGACTACTGAAAAGTCAGAAACAATCAAATCTGCAAAGAAAGCTAGGAGAGAAACCTACAACACTCTGGATATCTCAAAATTAACCCCACTCATAGCAGCTTCAGAGGTGGTATTCGCCTCATTCTAGAACATAGACATTTGGCAGAAGCCAAGCTATTGAGGAGAGATCTGGATAAGAGGGACAAAGCTAGATATTGCAAATTCCAGGCCACTCATGGGCATGACACTAACTAGTGCAGAACAATGATGGAGGAAATAGAGAGGCTCATTAAGTAATGCCACCTGAAGGACTTTATGAAGAAAGATCAGGCCAGTGCTAGCAAGGAAGACCGGGGAAAAGGGACCTTTATTATCAATGAAAGATTAGTGGGCAATGTGGCTTGTCTAACGAGTGAACCCTCGGAAGTCACCCTGAGACGCAACTACATGCTTTGTCTTGAAAGAAAGAAAATCCAGAATATGTGTTCTTTAATGGAACTAAAACACCCACAGAAGAAGAAGAGTGGTAGTATAGGCCAAGGGCGGACCCGGTAATCATAATTGCCATCATCAATAACTATAATGTATAGAAGGTATTTGTGGATGATGGAAGCTCTGTGAACTTAATGTCTGATGCAGCTTTCGCGTAGATGAAGATGGGAGAATAAGACCTAGAAGAATTGGAGAATTTCGTACTTACCCTAGATCATAGCGTAATTCCAATTGTAGAGATAGTTGCAGTTCCATTTACTTTGGGAAGAGCGCCCAGGGAAGTAACTCTGATGGCTACTTTTTTAGTGGTGAAGGTACCTATGGCTTATAATTTATTGTTGGGAAGACCCTTGTTACATGACTTAGATACTAATATGAATGTGAGGAGGAGAAGAGTTCGAGTTCCCTTGCTTGATGGCACAAACCTATACATTTTTGAAACTCCTCATGGAGAGTACATGACATATCCTATCAATAAAAAGCAGACCATAATCCATATAGAAGTGGAAAAGGTGGGTATGGTTCAGATAAATGAGAAACAGATCCTTCAGAGGACTCAATCGGTAGAAAAATTGGAAGAATTCATAGAAGAAGAGGGTGCATCCTAGAAATGCCTGTGGCTCAATGCCAACCTTTCGGAGGAAAAAGGGGGATGCCAAGGCCATCCTAGCCAAGAATAAGACAACGTTCACCTGGGATTCAACATAAATGCTCAGCATTAAACTAGAGGTCATAATTAATATGCTCAATATGGACCCCCCATACCATCCTCTCAAGCAAATGAAGAGATGTTTTGGGGCAGAAAGGAAAGTAGTTATAAATGAAGAGGTGGAAAAGCTATTGAAAGCAGGGTTCATTAAAGAAGTCCTTTACCCGAACTAGCTAGCCAACGTGGTCCTAGTAAAGAAATATAATGGAGCATACTAGATGTACATTGATTTCATAGATCTCAACAAGGCCTGCCCAAAGGACTCTTACCCTCTGCCCATAATAAATAAGCTAATAGATTCAACAATGGGGTTTAGGTATTTATCTTCTTTGGATGCCAAGCAAGAATATCACTAGATCTAGATGCACTCAGATGATGAAGAAAAAACCTCTTTTATCACAAAAAAAAGGGACCTACTATTACACCTTCATGCCCTTTGGGCTGGAGCATGCAGGGTGCCATGTACCATGTAAAATGACCTAGTTTTACAACTCCATGCCCTTTGAGTATGACTTAAAATTAAACCCAGAGAAATGTGCCTTCTTCATCCAGGGAGGGAAGTTCTTAGGTTATCAAGTGAATGAGAGAGGGAAAGAACCAAATTTAGACAAGGTGAGAGCCATCTTGGACATGTTCCCACCAAAGAACTTGAAGAAAGTGTAAATGCTAATGTGAAGGCTAGTGGCATTAAACAGATTCATGTCAAAATTAGTAGAAAAATACCTTTCATTCTTTAAAAAGCTAAGGAAAAATGCAAGCATTGAATGGATAGAGGAATGCCAAAAGGCATTAGATGATTTGAAGGCTTTCCTAACATCAGATCATATTTTGAGCAGACCTCTCCCTGGAAAACAAGTACTGGTATACCTTTCAGCCTCTCCCTATGTTGTGAGCTCAGTTTTACTCAGAGAAGAAAGAGGAATCTAGAAGCCCATCCATTAGTTCAATAAGGTCCTTCAAGGGGTGGAGCTGAATTATAAACCTATTGAAAAGATTATGTATGCTTTGATTTTGTCTTATAGGAAATTTAAAGTGTACCAGGAATCTCATCAAGGGGTTATAATTATAGACCAGCCATTAATAAGGCTCCTACACAAGCTAGAAACATCCAGAAGAATGTTGAAGTGGTCTATAATGTTTGAGGCACATAGGCTCCAATACCGCCCAAGGGCAGCAATCAAAGCTCAAGCACTAGCGAACTTCATCTCCAAGTGTTCTTTCCCTAATCTGGACACTCAGGAAATGAATGAAGAAAGCAAAAAGGAAACTATGGAACTGGAATGGAGGACCATATGGGACATGTATGTGGACGGAGCAAAAGGTGCAGAAGGAAACGGGGCTGGTATAGTACTGAAGAATAAGAAGGGGGTCCTCTTAGGATATGCCTTGTGGCTGGAGTTCAAAATTCCAACAATACCATGAAATATAAGGCCTTGATACAAGGGCTGAATCTAGCTGACCACCTTCAAATGAAAACTTTGAATGTGTACACTGATTCCCAACTAATGGTAGGCCACATTAAGGATGAATACAAGACAAATGAGGGAGTAATGACCCTCTATGCAGAGAAAGTAAAGCAATTGTTGGAGCAAATGAAGGAAAAGGGTGTGAAAGTGGAATTCTTTAAAATCCCTAGAAGTGAAAACACAAGAGCTTACTAACTCAGCAAATCGGCTACTCAGCACCCAACGAGCCTGCCTAGGAGGGCATTTTTAGGAGTTCTGAATGTTCCCAATATCAAAAGAGGAGAATCAGTATATGCTATGTTGGATAGATCCAATTCGTGTGTACTTGGAAAAAGGCAAAGAGTCGGATGATCCAGTAAAGGCTAAGAAGTTAAAAAGAAGAAGTCTTTATTTCTCAATGTATAAGGGGAAGTTATATAAGAGAGGGTATTCATTACCCTAGTTGAGATGCCTTACCCCGACAGAAGCCGAGCAAGTGCTATGAGAAATGCATGAGGGAGCTTACAAAATGCACGTTGGGGGAAAGCCCTAGCAGCTAAGGCGATCTGATAAGGATACTAGTGGCCAACAATGAAGGAAGATGCTAAGAAGTTAGTATGAAGGTGTCAGTCTTGTTAGAAGTTTGCAAAGATGGAAAGAACCCCAACAACAGAGCAAATCTCTATTTTTAGCGTCTGGCCTTTTGCTAAATGGGGGATGGACATAGTCGGGCCACTGTAAATGGCTAGTTGACAAAGAAAGTTCCTCTTAGTGGCAATAGAATATTTCACTAAAGGGTCGAAGCAGAAGCCTTGGCGACAATAACGGCAGAGAATGTGGTATAGTTCCTATGCAAGAACATCATCTGTAAATTTAAAATTTCTTATTAGTTTGTAAGTGATAATGGGAAATGGTTTGACAATGCTAGGATGAAGGAATTTTGTTATGGATTAAACATCAAGCATCACTTCTAGTCGGCGTCCCATCTACAAACCAACGGACAAGCAAAAGTAACTAACTAGACCCTCTTGCAGGGCCTCAAGAGGAGACTAGAAGGTTTTGGTAGAGGAACTCCACCATGTCTTATGGGCCTACCGGACTACCCTAAGGGAACCTACAGGAGAGACTCCTTTCATCCTAACATATGGCACAAAGGTCGTGATCCCTGTGGATATTGAACTACCAAGCGAAAGAGTTAATTACTATGAGCAAGCCACCAATGATGCTCAAAGGGGAGTCAACCTAGATTTAATAGATGAATTGAGAAGCCAAATCCTCATGAAGAAAGTGAATTACAAGAACAAATCTGCTTCATACTTCAACAAGAAAGTCAAGTCTATAATTTTTTAAGAGGGAGACCTGATGATGAGAAGCTTGGAAGCCATCCAAAAAAGAGAAGGAACTGGAAAACTTTCACCTAAATGGGAAGGTCCATTTAAAGTAGCTGAGGTCATAAGACCAGTGACCTATAAGCTTGTAACAATGAACGATGAAGACTTCCCCGACACTTGGAATATCCAGCACCTCAAATTGTATTACAAGTAACTAAAAATTAATGATAATAGTGCCTAGCTCTATTCAAATTTTGCCTTTATTTTAAAATCCTTATTAAGGCAGGGTCCTTCCCTAAGTATGAAGGATAAATTCTTGCTAAGAAATGGTCCATTCCTAAGGAGGAAGGCCAAACCCTTGCCAAGGCAAGGTCCTTCCCCAAGGAGGAAGGCGAAATCATTGCTAAGGCAAGGTCCTTCCCTAAGGAGAAAAGGAGGAAGGCTAAATCCTTGGCAAGGCTTTTGCCTTTCATGGAGAAAGTTTTGATTATGGATGCTTCCCCTAAGGATTTTGCCTAATCTGGGAGGACCACTACAGCTAAGGAGTTCACTTCTTCTCCCTGGAGCTCTTCCTCCGAATTCCCTTGGTCAAAAGTATAGCCAGATTAGAGAGGAGGGTCTTATTTAGTCTTGTGGAGGCTAGCCGAAGCTAGATTTAGGGACTCCACATAATGGCTCAGAGGAGGAACCTACTGACCATCTTTAGGTCCCTCCTTCATTAGAGGAAAATCATTTATGATGTTGGCATGGATCATCAGAATCTCCGACAGAGATAGATTATACCATCTATCTAAGACCTCGGCATTATTTGTGTAATTCAATTTATGGAAGTGGTTGAACTGAAGATAAGCCTCCAATAGACTCAACTTATTGAACTCCAAGGTAATAACCCAGGAGGTGGTGAAGTTTAAGTACTACTTCGCTTGGTCATACTCCTTGAGAAGCCTTTGCTTTCTCTCCTAGGTTCTATCTAGGGCATCCCTCTCCATTTTCAGGGCATCCTCCAATTGCTTATTGGAATTGGTTAGGGCCTCCACTTGCCCTCTTAGATGGCCAACCTCCTCTTTAGCCACCCATTCTTCCTCCATGGCCAAGTGAAGGTCCTCCATAGCTTTGTCCACCCTCTTGTGCTCCTCCACCTAGGAGCAACGGTACTCCCCAGCTTGGCCTAAAGCCTCCTTTGCCTCCTCACGGGCTACTTGGTGATTGGACTGCAACTGTCCCCATTGTTGAAAAGCCTCCTATAAGAAAAAGAGTCATTTAAATAAAAAATCATAGGATAAAAATATACAAGAATTGTCAAAAGGCCAAAGAGGGTGATAGGATTCTTACACTTAGCCCAAAGCCCAGAGACAAGAAAGGTGGTGGAACTACCCAACTCTGGTTGCCTAGAGAAAGAGTCTACGAGGAGGAAGGCACAAAGGCTGGATAAACGCCCCTCGCTTGGAGATGGCACCAAAGTTGCATAATCAACGACGATGGGAGTATCAACGATAGAAAATAAAACCTCCTGAGTCTCATGGGGAACTCGTGCATTCAGCTACACAGGGGCTACTGGGTTGACTACTCAGAGTTGAGAGGACCAGGATCTTTAAAAATTTCACCAAACCGTATGATTTTCCTACGTTTTTGCTACAACAGGGTCCGCTGGAGAGAGTCCTTCAGTATGGACGTCAAATGAGGAGTCTGTGTATCATGAAGGCTAAAGGGAGATTTGTTGAGTGCAGCCTCTAAAGGATTAGATCCCGCTATAACCTTCTGAAATTTGGCCAAAGAAGGTAATGGACGAAACACCTTCTTGGCAGTAGGAGGGATGATGGGGGTTAGCGAAGGCATATAAGGTATGACCAGTGCTCCATCAAGGGCACCTTTATCAACAGTTTCTGGAGTAGCGGCAAATAGGGCATCCGAAACATTGAGGGAAGGAGTAGTTATCGGATCCTTCGACTGGGGGCAGCTGGAGGTTGACAAGAGTGAGGAGGAATTAATGAACTCAGTTGAATGGGAGGAGGTAGCTCCATCTTCTCTTCCAATTCAATCCCCTCTAAAAATAAAAATGAAGAAATCAATAAGAAAACAACAAAAAGACAAAAATAGATAAAGTAAAACAAAAAATTGCTATCATTGATGTACTGTCAGGAGCTAACTTCTGACCTGCGAGCCACTTAGTCCTATGGATTACAAGACAGGGACGAGGTCGTGAAATAAACCGTTTCACCCTCCTGACTATGGGATGTATCACTTGTAAAGATTTAGGAGACTACATGTTAAAAGATGGTCTAGAGGGGGCAGTGTTAAAGTTGAAATCTTACCTCTTGGGTCTCTCACTCTTAGAATCCAAACTAGAGGTAGAAGGCTCTCTCAGAGGAACTTCCACAAAGTGGAATTGCCCAGTAACTGGATCTTACCTTAGCCTACTGTAAAAAGAAGGTTTTTTGGGTTTCACAGGAAATGGAAAATATGGTACTGGGGTGAATCTTCCAGCTCTAACAGGGGTACCAAAAGGTGATTGAGGAACGGCATGCTTGGTGGGAGCACGTCAAAAGAAGAAGGGGCAAAAAGAGAGGGAGTCTCACCTAAAGGGTACTTAGGATCCGTGCCTATAGGGGCTTTTGAACAGGGTTCTCCTGATAAGTCTGAATGAAGCTTGCAGCCCGGGTGATGCTAACTTCCTCATCTAAGAAAAGAACCACACTTTATCAAATGAGCACTATGGAATTCCATAAATGGTCCTTATTAGGGGAAGTTTTCTCTAAAAACTCTATGGCTATCAAACAGCCATCTTGAAGGATCTCATACTCCTTAATAAGCTCCTCAAGCCTATGGTTTACCCGCTCATCTATGGTGTCATATTTATGGGCCCCCTAAAACCCAAAAGACAAGTCAAACATGGTACAGTCTAAGTCGGTGGAGGATGGTCCAAGTTTTGCACCTACATGCATCTTAGCTTGGTGAGCCTTGAAGGGTAGTTTCTTATCCTGAGTAGTTGGAGGAGGTGTAGGTCTAGCGGGCCGACCCATCGAAATAAATTCTTCCACATTGGCAGCCGCTTCTACCATGGTCATTGGAATCAGGGGAGGAAAGACCTATAATACTTGTATCCTCACTCGTTCAGCGAAGAATAACCTTCCTCGCTTCCCACTTTCCCCTCCTTGAGAGAATAGTACAGGGCCCTCTCAGGATGGTGATATGTAAGTGACTTCTTCACCTCCTCTCTTATCCGGAGCCACAGTTCCCCAGTAGAGAAGTCCCAAATGGGGTTGGGGATATCAGTAAGAATGCACAGACATTGTATGGAGGCTATTATTCTATTCACTAGGTCCTTACCTCAATCTGATACGTCATCCGTAGAAACTGCAAGCGAAGGAAAAAATGGAAGTCAGTAAAAAAAATAGCTCAAATGACAAAGGAACAAGTGAGGCAGAGGAGGTAACTTACCTGATAAGGTTTGCAGAGTCTCCACTGGATAAGGAGACCGGTCTGGTCTGAATAAGAAGTTGCTATCCAACAACCTTAACTGGTCATACTGTGTCTTCAGCTCGAGCAAAGCCTTTAGGCCCAGGTAGTGGTTTTCCACCAGTTCATTAGGCCCCTCCAAACTAGTGGGCCAGTGAGGGGCGTTAAATTCTATTTCTTTCTTAGGATACTGGAAGGCCCCATTAAACCCAAAACTAGCCTCTGGGTGCCTCCGCTCAGGGATAAAGTTGATGGATGCAAAGGTTTCATTTTGTCCTACTTTCCTTAGAATAACCTCCTCTTATTTTGCCAGATAGACATGTATAAGTCGGGTGCATCCCTTACTAGCTAGATCCTAAAGAACATCTAAAACATGCTTGCCCTGACATCCCAAAGCATAACAGAACACCTTGAAGCAGTGCATATCCCTGATAGTATTGGGAGTCTCCATTAGTAGATTCAATTTGAATCTCCGAAAGAAATCCACAAAGTGGAAACAGCAGCCTGTTCCTAAACTTCTACATGAACACAATTTAGTGTCCATTGTCTTTGGGTAGCTCATTACCTACGATGGTTATATACACCCTGTGGTCTGCCGTGGGAATCACTAGGTAGAAAGGAGGCTGATGGAGAGTGTTGGTATGATTGGTCTTAAAGAAGGCCCATTCGTCTATTTTTAAAGGAGCAATGTCCAGCCAATAGCTGCACAAAATCTCCCTATAATCCTTGTTGTTCTTGAAATAGTCTCTAGAAGGGGGAGCCCTTCTGGTTTTCTTGGTGGGTTCCAATTCCACCACCTCAACTTCCCCAGACTCAGTAGCAGTAACTTCCACATCCCTACTCCTCTTTTTAGAAGCATCCTTCCCCTTCCTAGTTTGTTGCTCAGTAACTTTCTAGGCTTGGTTGGGAGCAAATGTAGAAGGTTTGAAGTGTGAAAAGGAAGAGAAATGAATTTTGGTAAGATTTTGGCAGAATAACAGTAAGATAAGCAAAGTGAAGAAGGACACAGTTGCCTGAGGGGTATTTCTAAGCCCCAAGAAGAATCTGGAAGGAGGACACATGTAGCGTAGAGACAAAACTGAACCACTCAACCAGTCAGAAGAATGGATTTAAGAGGGAAAATAAATTGCACTGATTGTTATGAGTAACTATGCCTAGGGAAGCGAAAATGGAAGCGATGCAGTTAATTATGAAAAAGCCTCTTGATGGGACATAATGTCTCAAAGAAGTAACTAATGAGACGTCGACAGGGATGCACTCAGTGAACAATGAGTAAAGGTGTCCCAACAGAAGAATAATTGGATCATCATCGCGAAGGTCCCTATAGGACATCTTATTCCCCGAGAAGCTCAATCCTACTTTCCTAAGAGTAGGGGGGCAGCAAGTGATAGGGGTCCGATAAAATGGATCACCCAGTGGAGTTGGGTCCAGATCCATCTACAGGCCAACGGATAAAAATGAAGGACCTTAAGGAGCGGATAGGGCCAGTCCAGACAAGTGAAGAGCTTGGTAGACCATCACATTGCAAGAGTGAGTTGTAGGGTCGGAATAATGGACTCTAGATATCTCGACTCTTCGAGGGACCTAGTCCGACATATAGGGACAAATCATTCTAACTCGGCAAGTACAACAGTACATGAGCATGTCCCTGGCATAACCGCGTTTGTCAGAAGGTTACCTCTCATGAATGTGGCCACCTCATGGTCCTGGTAGATGCTAACAATAAAGGATATTTAAGGTGGTGAACCAATCATTATCCGCCACCTCACCCACAGTATAGTAACTTTTGATTTAACGGTAACCTTACTGCCTAAGGAATGGACATAGTCATCCAATCATGAGCCCATCTATATTGGAGATCCCTATATAAGGTCCTTCATGCTCATTTTACAAGTATGTTCAACCAACCTCTTCTTCTTCTTTCTTCTTCCCTATGATTCCTTTCAAGCATTAAGCCTGAGAGTTTTCTCTAAAAACTTAGAACTGATTTGATCGTCGAATGGTTGTTACCAAGCTACCAGTCTTGCCCTCTAACGAGTCTTTTATGATTGCAGGCCTTAGAATTAAAGACCATTACTGAAAAACCCAAACTTCCTTGAAGATCCAAAGTTATTAATTGGGTTGAGACTTATCAGTAAGCAACACCAATAAATGAATTATTAATATATAAATAATTAATTACATTTTTTTCTTGGAAAATTATTTGATTATATTATACCATATTCAACTACTATATTATATTCCATATTGATAAATTATTATTATTATAGAGTGTGCTCTAGGAAGCGAACCGAATTTTTAAAAAGAAAATAATTCAGTTTGATTTGTAAGAAACTCAATACAAATCATTTGTAAGAAACTCAATACAAATTTATGTCTTCCAAGTTATTTCTTCCAAGTTACAAGTATAGTTAGATATAAGAATAAAATTTTATCTGAAATAGCTTGATAAATGAGTTGTTGATTATCTGAAATTAATAAGTGTATAAAAATAGTGAACAATTCAAATTTATAGATCAAGTTGTCATGAGATATCAAAGAAAATACGTATGTGTGGGTGTTTTCAAAACAATTAGATTAGATAAAATTTTTCAGTTGATTACACACAATTATTACTGGTCCACATATAATTATTGGTGGATCACACATAATATTATTAGACTATACACAATATTTATAAGATTACACATATAATTATCATTAGACCACATAATTATTTTATTAAAAAAAATACTAAATTTAGAAAATTATTTTATTATTTTTTAAATAATTAATTAAATTATTTAAATTAATATATTTATAAACTAAAAAAAATTAACATTGGTATGTGTGACAATCGGCAACAAAAAAGAAAAAGGAAAATTAATAGTTTTTTTTAAGTAAAAGAAGAAAGTAATAAATTAGAAAGAAAAAAAAAAGAGAGAAAAAGAAAAAATGGGACTGATAAAATGTGTAAAAAATTTTATTAAAGGAAAAAGTTAGCACTATTATTTTCTAATTAAGTTTAGATTTAAGTCAAATTTATACAAATATTGGGTAACATCGATAAAAGAGAAGGAAAAAAATTACATAAAATAATTTTAAAAAAATCAAAATAATGTGTATTTGATTGTACGATTTCATATTATAGCTTCAAAAAAAAAGTGTACAGGTACCATCAACATGGCGCACAAATGTCAAAGAAATTTTATTTTTTTTGAAAAAAAAAATTGCAGAGTTAGGGTTTTTTTATGTTCTCTTGATAAGAGGCCACAACCATACTATTTTTGAAGATGGTCAGCCTATGAAACATCGGAAAGAAAAATAGAGGATGATCCATTTATCTAAAACCTGTTAAAAAAATAGCCTACTCTTTAACTTCATTAAAATTACACAAATATCATTAATGAAATTTACATTAGATCATAATAAATATATGGATAAATTTTATTCCAAAGTTTTCATTTAGTTCTTACTACTAATTCTCATTAGATCTTAATATTTAATGTGTATTGAAAAGTTAAGCCATTTATGTTGGATCTAGAATACGTAATACAAACGCCATCATTCCCGATAATAATAATAATAATAATAATAATAATAATAATAATACAAGCACCATTAATTTTAAATTTTTTTTTTGAATGCTAAGCATAAAAGAACTCAATGGTACCTATTGATATGTCAATCTTCCTTTTACCTATCAAAGAATAACAAAGAGCACCTAAAAGTTTTTAATAAAAGAACTCTTTAATGTTTAAGTCTGTAATCTTATAAAAGAAGACTGAATAGCAATATAAAGTGAAAACAGAGAGTGATCAACTTATAACCTTAGCTTCAACATGATATTTATAATGACAGATGATAGAGTCTATTTTGAAATCTATCTCGTTTGTTTGAAATTATATCATATATACTATCTTGGGAGATAAAAATACTAGGAATCCTAACAAACTGGGTACTTTTGCACCACCTGAACCGAGTTGCCTCGTTCGAGCTAATATAGTTCCTCAGGATGAGGCTACTTCTTAAACCAGTACATTCGACTACTTCCTAACCTAACCCGACCTACCAAGTATCAAGGGTGGTTTAGGTTGCTCCATCCATAAGAAGGTAACCTAAAGGTCATATGGGGTGACCCTTTAGATCTTGTATCAACATGTGTCCCTCTTAGCTCAAAGTTAGAGACATCGAATTATTTAATCAAACTAAAAGGGGAACCTTAAGCTATCTTTTAGCCTTCATGACCTAGTTGTCACATCTCTTTGATTAGTTGTCATACCACTTTGATTACTTCAAGTCTTATATGCTAGAGGTATATGCCACTAAGCCATGCCATGTGTTAGGTAGTGAGTGGCTTAGAGCTTATTCCAAAAGCTTTAGACTCTCTTACATAAACCACCCTCCTTCTCTTGTCCTTATTTTTGCATGTTTAAAACCTTTGAAACTCCTTTACTTTGATCATTGTCCAGTTTTTTATCATCTTAAGCACACTTTTTCTATTCAATTTGAACCAATCGTACCTAGACTAATTCACCGATAAGTAATTTTGTCGTTTGTCTTACACTTTTTGTATTTTTTTTTAGCTTTTCTAGGATTCTTTCCTTATATTTTCATGGTTTTGCTATGTGCTTTATGCATCCACAAGTTCCTTCTTATATGATTCAGAGGCCACCATCTCTCACAGTCCACCCACTTTCCATGGTGATTCATCAGCCAGTTCTACCTCTTGTGACATTCATGCCATACCTCCTCGTTAACCCTATTTCCACCATTTCAAATTAAGAGATGAAGAAGTTTTCGATAATGAGGTCAAAGTGAACCCCCATCCCCCTCTAGAGGTGGTCGAGGGAAGTGCTCACGAGGCCATTAGTCATGCTAACAATGCCTTTGGCACTCCCAATGGTACTGAAAGACATGTTTCATCACCCGATGTTCTTTTTACCTCCTACAAGAGGTTAGAGGCATCTGTGGAAACCATCTTGAACAATTTGGCAAAAGTGAACTTAGGAGAAATTTGGGCTTTATATCACATACTATAAGAGTTCAAGATGCTCCTTCCTACTAAGAATGCTCGAGGTAACCATTCAAACACCTTTAGTCATATAGTATATGAAGATTAATCCTCACCTCTCTTGTGATCAAATTCTTGACCAAGCACAAGTTGCCTATGACTGTAAGGCCTAACCTGAGTGCAGTTGCTTGCCTCAAGCATTTTCAGCTTAAGAAAACCACACTTCATGGGTGGATTATGAATTTGTACTTAGTTTTTTCGAAGTCTCACGTTGGTGTGAACCTTTAATTTTGCACTTCCGGAATTTTCGGTTGCCTCATGACTCTCAAAGGTTTGAGAATATAATAGGGTCAAGGACAACACCCCTTCTTGCATTTGGACATATTTTCAAGGAAATACCCATATTTTTGTACTATTAAATATGGCTTGTTAATACTAGTCCAATAGTTCAAACCGCACTTAAATCGAACTTCAAACGAATCTAGAAAAGCCAAAAAATAAAATCAAATTAGGCTGAACCAACCTAGAAAAATCGAGCCAGTGACCCAGGCGCACAAATGCATGCGTTTTACCAAAACACGTGTTTTAACTCCTAGGGTTTCTGATTCCCTATAAATTCAAACTTTCAAAACTTTTCAAGAGAGAATTTTCTCGAGTTTTAGACTTATTTTTCAGCCTCAAGACACTCCTAAATACCTCCTAAATACTAAAATTCATTCTAAATCAAATCAAAATCATATGCAACCATCATAATTCATCAATAACATGTGTTCATTAGTCAGTTCGTTGCTTCAATTTCTACAGTCCCAGTTCAGACAGTCAAACATTGGTACTCTCCGAACATAATGGAGGCTCACTTCAAGTTCGTCAAGCCATCAGACCCTCCAGTTTCTAAGCCCCGAAAGAAAAAGGTAGTAAAGGGTACAATATTTTCTTTTCTTTCATTTTCATTTCAGAATTAAGCCCTTAAAACCTTAACTAAGGCATTTTTGAAATTAATTATCATTTTTTTTTCTTAAATGTATCAGATTAAGCTCTTTTAAACTGAATTAAGGTAATTTCATTAATAAAAAATCATTTTATTAATCAAATTCTGAATTGGTTAATAACTTATATGGTTAATGATTTTAATAATTAAAATTGGTTAGCTTCTAAACACACAACAAAAAATTTTCATTATTATCATAACAAGCCCCACTCTTCGCAAGAAGGTAGAACGGCGTAGGATTTGATTCACATTCAAAGGGATATGCCGACAAGCCATTTCATGGCTTCAACGCCAAAAATCATATTTTTCCTTATTTTACTATTCTTTTATTATTTTTACTACTATTGTTTATTTTATTTTGTTCATTATTATGATTGGCTTTATTTTCATCAGTGTATCATGGTTTTTGTATTAGGGAATGTATGCTCCTCCCAGGTCTAAGGACTGGAGGGGAGATCCCTTGATTTTTATTATTTTGCAATATAATTTATGTTATCACTTTCATTGGGGATGTGTATCTTCCCTAGAACCAGAAGTGGGCTAAAGGAAAGACCCCTGATTAACTTTTCTCGCCTTTACTACTTTGTGTGATTGTTATGCATTATTAACATGTTCATGCATCATTTTTGCTATGAATATCTGTTCATGCATCATGTGGTATGCCATGCATACACAAAAATAATATTTTTAACCAAAATAAGACTTTATCAAGCCAAAAGTTGTTATAAAAATAGTTAAAACTATTTTTCAAAAAAATTATTTTTATCAGATCAGAAATCTTTGTACCCCTCTTTGGTTTAAGGCCAAACATTTTCTAAATTGGACGAAATAATATATTTTTCATAAAAATGGAGTTTTTATCAAAAATTGTTTCTTAATCACTATAGAAAAACTTATTTTCTTAAAGAATATGGTGGTGATTTTGAACACTTTACACACCATGTGCACACTAACAAACACATGTGGATGTGCAAATATCAGACTTGTCCTCAACCGCGACACAATGTGCAATCTGACCCCTTGTGGTTGGTTTCCTTGAGCCAGAAATTTGAAGGCACACTGGAAAATCCCTTCACAGCTAGAGACTCCACTGGGGACGTTTGAAAAATTGACCAAAAAACCTAAGAGGATTATTTTTTGATAAAATAATCTTTTAGCTTAAGACTATGTAAAAGTAGGTTTTCATGTATCACTTCAAATGATCCTTTATTTCTAGGAAAACCAGATAAAGTGTAACATCGAGTGATTTTCCTTCTTTAGGACTGCTTCGCTAATAGTGAAATCATTCAATTCCAAGGCGTACCCCCCGATCCTTTTAATTGGGATGATGAGTATGCAAGTACCACTGGACCCATGCGAACCTCCTTGGTTTACATGTGGTTAGGCACATTGTACCTCTAGTTGCTGGGGAACTTTCAAACCACAATGCTCTCATATAATGATTAGCGTTGACCTGAGGGCCGGTGTACCCTAAAGACTTTAATTATTGACCAAGACTTTAATCATACCTCTTTTCCCTTTTTTTTTCCCAAAAGGTCACCATGTCAAACATTGGAGATATCCCACCTATTGTTGATGCCACTGTACCTAATGCTAATGTTGCTGCTCCCTATTGACATTACTGGAATGTTAGCTGAAATCCTGAAAACGAAAGAGGAGGCTATAAAAAGTCAATAAGAGACCCTCTCTGCAATGATGAAAGCCCAAGAACAGATTATCATGGGTAAGGTCCAAGCCATACTGACTCAAGTTAGATCTTGCTCACCAATCATGCTTCCACTTCTTCCAACTCATGCAAGGAAGTTTTAACTGATGAAGTTATTGTCCTGTATCCACAACCTGGTCGTGGAAATAGCACCCCAGCTACCCCTACTATGGATCCTTTCCCAAAGGGGTTAAAGATCAACCATTCCTCAAGATTATGGCTGAAAAGTATGAAGAAATGGATAAAACTTTTAAAACCCTTAAAAAGAAGGATAATGTCCTTTATGTGAAGGCACCGAGTCCCTTCCTTAATGCCAGGCTCCTGCCTAATTTTAGATGCCAAATTTTGAGATGTTTGATGGTACCACCTACCCGAACACTCACCTCAGAATTTATAATGGTACTTTATGCCCCCCTTAGGTGTGAAAGACGAGTTCCTTGCTCAGCTTTAATAGCAGTCACATACTGGTATGACTTTAAATTGGTTTATTCAACTAGATGACTCTAAGAAACTGACCTGGGAGTTAATTTGTACTGAATTTGTAAAGCAATATTCTTATAATCAATAGATTGATGTTAAGAAAAGAGAACTTGAGACAACAAAATAATTATCAAAAGAAACTTTTTCTACTTTTATCACTAGATGGAGGAAGAAGGCCTCCCAAATGGTTAATAGACTAACTATCTCAAAATAGATTGACATCATTGTCAAAAACTTACTGCCTGAGTATCGAGATAAGTTGATAACACAATACTTGCCCTACTTTAAAGCATTTGTGAATGTTGGCACTCGCCTAGAAGATGGAATTAATTCTGATTGCATTAAGGATGAAACTCAAACCTCATCCTCTCACTTCAAGAAAGCTAATAGCACTTAGAAAGATGGCAGGGTTAATGCAATCTCAGCCTATAAACTTCAAATCCAATGAAGGCAATTTACCAATTTAAGGGGATTAACATTAAGCTATCTCCAGAAACAATGTTTAGAGAAAGGTGCCTTCCAATCATTGGAGCCCAAACCCATTCCCAATCCATTCCTAAAGAATTTCAATATGAAAATGAGGTGCAACTATCACCAAGGGCCAGGCCATAAAACCGATGATTGCAAAGCCCTTCGCCATAAAATACAAGATCTCATTGATGCCAAGGACATACTGCAACCTACTACAAATATTGGAACGAATCCCCTCCTTGAGCACAATGTAAATGATATACTGAATGAGTTTGAGGAAGGGAATTCCATACACCTTATCACTAATGTTGTGCTCTTAAGAAATTATCACTACTTTGGAGAAGACCAATCTTCCTTAGAAAGGTTCCTCTCCCCAAAATGCTCACCTCCGGTTGGTTAACCTTCCTTAGGGAGGACAATCCATAATGACTATTGTTGTGTCATCATCGACCTGAGACTCTTAGGTGAAGAAATAGATGTTATTACCCGAAGTGGCAGAATCACTTAAGCACCTATTACAAATCCATCTACAAGTCAACCAGTGACTTAGTTCAAAGGGACTCCTGACCCTGCAGAGGATCCCATACTCAAACAACTCAAAAAGAAACAAGCAAACATTTCCATTTAGAGTTTACTCATGTATTCTTATCCTTACTGCCAAGCTCTTTATAAGGTGCTGAGTCAATGCCATACTCTATTAGACATTTCTCCTGATGCACTGGTTGCTTCCATCACAAGTGCTACAAAAGGGACAACTATTTCTTTTTCTGACAATGAGATCTAGCCTAGGGAAACACACAATGATGCCCTTTATATTACCATCATCCCAAGGGAGAAAATTGTTCTAATGAATTTGGTTGATAATGGGTTTGCACTCAACATTGGCCTGCCAAAAGTTGCAAGTTGTTTGGAGTTAAGTGCTATTGATTTCACCCCTTTAGATCAGATTGTAAGGGCTTACAATAACTTTAAGAGAGAAGTTCTAGGAGTGGCAACTCTGACCATCTCTATGGTTCCATTCTAAGTCATTGATATACCATCCTATTTCAATTTTCTCCTAGGTAGGCCTTAGATTCATCAGGCCAAAGTTATGCCTTCAACTTTGCATCAAAAGGTCAAGTTCCCACTGAAAAA
This sequence comes from Codiaeum variegatum, assembly GCA_948294925.1. Classification (NCBI taxonomy): domain Eukaryota; kingdom Viridiplantae; phylum Streptophyta; class Magnoliopsida; order Malpighiales; family Euphorbiaceae; genus Codiaeum; species Codiaeum variegatum. The sequence continues at coordinate 18,461 of CAOJBK012058745.1, forward strand.
TGGCATTGTCACTATCAAAGTAGATGTGTCTGGAAAATCTAAGGTCCCAGACAATGTTCCTATCCTGAAAATCCAGCCTAAGTTATCAGTATATCCTTTATCTGACTTCTCATTTGTCCAGTTCATCCATACAACTGAGAATCTGAAAGAGACAATTGCTCTAGACTTTGATCTGTATTGCAACCCCATAATTGGGAGCATCATAAAGCATATGGCCTACCTTCCTGGTCTAGGCCTTGGTAAAAACCAACAAGGAGTTAAGTCATTCAACAACTTTAAATTTTTTACTCCTCCTTTTAGCATGTGTTACAATCCAACAGATGATGAGATTCAAGAAGAGAAAGCCAAAGCTAGGGAAAGGTCTGTAATTACCAAATAAGGGGGAGAAGATGACATCTTAACTAGACATTACTTTAAGACATTGAATGGGTACTTTGTCAATGAGGGAGAGATAGGTCCTTACTGTGCTTTTCTCGAACTACAGGTCTATCATGTGACTAGTATTAGAATTCCTGGCTTTGGGCTCTTTGCTGATGTGAAACTAACTGATGAAGACTGCCAGCCTATATACTCTAAGCCATTACTACAAAGAGAACATAGAGGTTGGTCTGTTTGATAAGATTGTTGTCCTGACTGATAAAGAGGGGAAATCTGAACTCTCCACTCTAATCAAGCCTACCAATGGAAAAGTTGAAGAATTGGCATATCGACAGCAATCTTCTTACAGTTGAATCTGAGACTAAGTTTGAGTCGAGTGCTGAATCTGAGTCTAGTGCAAAGTTTAAATCCTCATCCTCTTCTGAGTTTGATTCTAATATAATTGGTCCATTAGGCTTTAATTATGAATTTAATGTAACTACAGACTTATCTCCAATTGTTATTAATAAGACAACCAAGTTTTCTTGTTATGAGCTTGTCTCTTTATTTTCTTTTGATATTCCAATTTATGAATTTGGCCTTAATCAAATAGAAAAAGAGAATAAAATAAACAAAATAAAAGATGCAGTTAAAGAGCCCATAAACATTGGCCCTTATGACATGCCTAAAAACACATACATTGCATCTGTATGCTTAAACAAATAGGATACTAAGTCTATCATCAAGAGATTTAAAGACTGCTTTGCCTGGAAGCCTAGTGACATGATCGGACTTGATCCAACCATTGTCTTCCACAAGATCCAGACATACCTAGATTACTAGCCTGTCAAACAGAAGCTCAGGCACATGAAGCCCACCTCGTCCATTCCAATCAAGGAAGAAATGACTAAACAACTCTCTCACAAGTTCATTAAGCCTATCAGCTATCCATCTTGGTTGGAAAACATTGTCCTGGTATGAAAGAAAGATTGAAAAGTTAGAATTTGTATGGATTACAGAGATCTGAACACAGAAATTCCCAAAATATGATTTCTCACTAGCCTACATAGACCTTTTGGTCAATGCACTAGCTGGCTCATAGATGGTTTCCTTAACTGATCTGGCCGTATGGTATAATCAAATTTTAGTTCATCCTCTTGACATGGAAAAACTGCCTTTCTCACTGAATGAGGTACTTACTACTACAAAGTAATATCGTTTAGGTTAAAAAAAGTCGGAGCCACCTATCAGAAAATGGCTACTACAATTTTCCATGACTTAATGCATAAGAAAGTGGAAGTCTACATCAACGACATGGTTATTAAGGGTGCTACCCTGAACTAAATCTTCAAGCACTAGAGAAGTCTTCCTTAGACTTCAATAGTACAATCTCAAGCTTAACTTCAACTAATGTATATTCAAAGCTTCATCTAGAGTATTCTCGGGTTACATGGTTAGCAAGAAAGGCATTAAAGTGGATCCAGCCAAGTCTAAAGCCATTCTCAACATGCCGCGTCTAAAAACTAAAAAGGAAGTTCAAGGCTTTCTTGGTTGCTTACAATAAATCAATCGGTTCATCCAGCAGTAAGTAGACACTTGTGGATCGAGAAGTGTCAAAGAGCCTTCGAATAGATTATAGAGTGCCTTCTAAATCTACAAGTTCTATAGCCTTGTAGACCTAGTTAGCCATTATTTCTCTATTTGACAATCACTGAGGAAGTCATAGGGCCAATGTTGCCATAAAACACCCCAGATTCTCACAAAGAGAATGCCATCTACTACCTGAGTAAAAGAATTATGGCTCGCAAGCTCAAGTACAAGTACATTGAGAAACTCTGCCTTGTTCTGGTGTGGGACTGTCACAAACTGAGGCATTATCTGGGGGCATACATCACACATGTCCTCACTAATCAAAGTCCATTGAAGTAACTCATAAAGAAGCCTATCCTAGCTAGTAAAATAGCTATATGAATGGCATTTATAATAGCCTATGACCTTAAGTATGTTCCAAGAAAAGCCATTAAGGGTAGTGTCATCATCAATCAACTAGTCACTGCCTCAACTAATGATAATTGGAAAGAACCTGAGTTTCCTGATGAAGATATCCTATTTCTACAAAATGAAACATGGAAACTTTATTTTGATGGAGCCTCCAATCATAAAGGTTATGGTGTTGGAATGGTGTTCCTTACACCTGTCGGTGAAAACTTACCTCTGGCAGTCAAACTAGACTTCGACGTAACGAAACAAAGAAGTTGAGTACGAAACATGTGTATCTGGATTAGAACTAGTTCCCTAGATTGGCATCAGAAACTTATAAGTCTACAGTGATTTGAATCTCATTGTCTCCCAAGTCATAGTTAAATGGAAAATTAAGAATGAGAGGTTGGTTCCTTACTATAAGCGCCTCAAAGAATTGGCCAATGATTTTGAGACACTCTCTTTTCACTACCTACCAAGAACTCAAAACAGGTTCACTGATGCATTGGCTACCATTGCATCAATGATAAAAATACGTGATGGGTTTATTATCTATCCTATTTCGATAAACATCAAGTGTCAACTGAGTTTTCAGGCTCATTGCATTAACATTCAAGAAGACGAAGAAAAGCTTTGGTACCGGGACATTTACATCTATCTCACAAAGGGTGAATATCCTGAAGGTGCTTATAAATAAGAAAGGAGAACCATTAGACAAATGTCTAGTAGATACATCCCCATAGGTGACATCCTATGCCAAAAGACTATGAATGGAATCCATCTCAGATGTGTCTCAGACGAAGAGGCCAACAAAATCATGGAAGAAATCCATGGTGGGATAGATGACACTCACATGAATGGTTGGGCATTATCTCGAAAAATCATGAACTTAGGTTACTATTAGCTCCCCATTAATGGGGATTGTGCATGGTTTTTCCAAAGGTGCCATAAGTGCTAACAATATGCCAAGCCCTAGAAGCTCCCCTCGTCGCCTCTTCATCCAATCTCCACTCCATGGCCATTTTCTATTGGGGTATTGACGCCATCGATAAGATTTCACCAAAGTCATCTGCTGGCTATGAATACATCTTAATGACCATAGACTATTTTACCAAATGGGTTAAAGTTTCCCCTTACCAGGTCCTGGATTCAAAGAAGGTGGCCCAGTTCATTAAAACAAACATCATTGCAATATATGGAATTCCACATGAGATCATCTTTAACAATGGCTCCCACTTCTAGAAAGTGGTAGTCACTCTCCTAAAAAAAAGGAAAAGATTGAACATCATAGGTCTTCTCCATACAGACCTCAGACCAATGGCACAGTCAAAGCCGCTAATAAGCCATTAGAGAAAATTCTCCAGAAGATGATCAAAAATCACAAAGGTTGGCACATGCACTTACCAAGCGCCCTCCTTGGGTATAGAACTATTGATAAATCAGCTAATAGAGCTACACCTTATTCACTAGTGTATCGAATGGAAGCAGTCCTCCCCATAAAGTTAGAAATTTAGACAGCCAGAGTTCTCTAAGAATCTCATATCTCTAAACTCGACTGACAACAGGTCTACTATGATCAGCTTAATGTAATTGATGAAAAAAGGATGGATTCTCTCCACCACACACAAAATTATCATATCAGACTAGCCAAACATTTCAATAAATGGGTTCGAAGTTGTAATCTTTAAAAAGGTGACTTGGTCCTCAAAGAGATTAGACAAGTTGTGCAAGACCCTTGAGGGAAATTTAGACCTCCTTAAAGTGGCCCATACATCATCAAAAAAAAAATCTTGTCAGACAAAGGCATTTTACTAATGAATGTTGACAACAATGAGTTCAAGCATCCAACAAATCTCGACTAGCTCAAGAAGTACTTCATATAGTGTTCTTGTTGTGTGAGCATGCATTCAAGCATCATCATTACTGTAACAAGAACTACATGGACTTGATTCGAAAAAATTATCATGTACTTCACTTTTCAAAATATCTTTTGTGAGGAGATACATAAGCAACTCTCATTGGGTACGATCTAAAACATTTCAATAAAATTCATTTTTCATTCTCATTTGGGCTCTTTAACATTGCATGCAAGAGTTAAAAGTAAATGAACATAAATCGAAAAACGAATGAAACCCGCTAAGCTAAAAACCTAAGTGGGCAGCTTTGGCAAAATTTAGGGTACAACCTACTAGATTGAAAACTGAAAAGGCAGTCTAGGCAACAATCAAGGCAACTTGCTAAGTTAAAAATCCAAAAAGGGAAATTTAGGTAAACATGTGAGCTTAATAAAAATAAAAACATGTTTTATTGAGGTCTTATTCATGTTTTGGAACATCCAAAACAAGATATTTGAGACAAAAAAGCAAAATAAAATAAACAAAGTTTTATTTTCTAAAGTCTTATTTTCCTAAGTATAAAACTCATACTCAATCTTCAATCTCAGTCAAAAGAGCGAATTGCTTTGCCTTCTCCTTTTGCCAACGGGCCTCAATCCACCACTCAAGATAATGGCTAGGCCTGCAATAATCATCACCTAGAATAACCATTTCCCTTGTGACGTCTCTGATCCAATGAGAGAGAACTATTCTAGCCACTCGATCATTCACCAGGGTTGCTTCAAATAATGGACCATCTGGGGGAACATCCTGATCATGTCCCATCTGACGAAGGATTTTAATCTCCTAATACCATGTCACAAACTAGAAATAAGCAAATACACATGCTTGTATCCTTGACTCCTTGGCATAAATTTCTTTACGGTGTACCAATCAGGCTTCCACGAGAAATTCGAAGGACTCAGGCCCATCAAATAGCTAATCCACTCCTTTTTAAAATCAAAATGGATAGCAATACCTCGAGTGAGATACCAAACTGCAGAGTAGTCTAGACTATCAAGTCAAGGAATAAACTTGAGATGGTCTCTTAGCCAAATCTGACGAGAAATATGCAAATCAAAGGAAAGCCTCCAAAACAAGCTATAACAGACAAGCAGAAAAGAAGGTTTAAGTACATGGACCAAAATTAGGCTAATAGACCAAGGCTCCCTCGAGTTATAATAATGGTCAAGGCTCAGTAGTGTTTCAGCCAAAATCAACCCAACAATCAACTTACCTTCGCCTATCTAGGGTATCGGATTAGCCACCCTAGCATCTCCTCATCCAACCGGGCCCACAAAGATGTAGGTCGTAGTTAAACCAAAGGCATATGCCTTCAATCATCGATCTCACCAAACTAGATCATCCTCCTTTTCTCAAAACATCTCAGCCAAAGCAGATAGGTTAACCTAATCATCTTTCACTAAGCCTGAAGTAGCCTCAATGCTCAAGCCCAAAATCCTCATAAACGAGTTAAAATAGTCTACTCGTTCAACTGGAACAGCTAGGTCATCCTCAAGAATCCTACTAAGAAAATAGGAAAATTCCTTGAAAGTCGGACACACCTCATCCATGGTAGCCCTGAATCGAAAAATGTGATCAATAGGATCCTAAAACCTAATGCAAGTATTCAAAAATTTTCAATCAATTCTCGAGGTTGATTCTACTCACTTAATCCAATTTCTTACACCTTCCATGCATCATATGGATGAAGTATGGCTTTACTTATGGGGGCAACTCACAAAATGTTTCATTTCTTAAGAAAATAACTTTTCATGTAACACAATTTCATACAAACATCAAAGTTTAGCAAAGTTATTACAAAATAAAGACCTATAGAGGACCATACTCATCATGCATCTCCTTCCAATTACTAGCATCATCCAATACATATATGGAGGCATCCTCTCAAAGAAGTCTTCACCCCATTGTAAAGGTATGACAACTACCTTTCAAAGTTTAGAATCCGAAGAGGTTAAAGCCTCACACGATACAACTTCAATAAGCCCATAAGTTCTTATGGCATGATCATCAAGATTCACATAATAATTAAAATGTTTGGCATCCCCAACTTGGCACACTATAAGCCTAGAAGTTGACATGGCATAAGCTAAGAATCTGACGTGATGATAGGCCTAAAATCTTACATGGTGCCACCATAGAAACTGATATAACATTGTCATAAGACCAAGAACTGATATGGCATCATGACAAGCCCATAATTTGACATGGCACCTATAGGTTCACCATCGTCAGAATCATCTACTGCTTCAAGCTAATTCAGGTGAGGGGCCAGTTGTGAACCCTTAATTTGCACCTCCAGATTTGTTGGTTGTCTCATGATTCTCAAATATTTGGGAAATAACGGGGGAAGTTGTGCCCCTAATTGCATTTGAGGCAACCCTGAGATGAAAATTTTAAATTATAAGGGTTAAATGGAAAATTTTGTACATTTGGACATATTTCTAAGGAAATACCCTTATTTTTGTAATATTAAATTCGGCTCGTTAATACGAGTCCAATGGTTCAAATCAGACTTTAAATGGACCTAAAAAAACCAAAAAGATTGAATCAAATCAGACCGAACCGAACTAGAAAAACCTGGCCCATTGACTCAGGCCCAGAAACACATGCGTTTGGCCACAAACACATGTGATTTGCACCAAACGCATGAGTTTGGTCAGAAACTCATGCATTTTGACTCCTAGAATTTCTAGCATGATTCCCTAAAAATTCATACTTTCAAAACTATTTGAGGAGAATTTTCCTGAGTTTCAGACTTATTTTTCAACCTCTAGACACTCCTAAACACCTCTTAAACACTAAATTTCTTTCTAAACTGAATCGAAATCATCTGTAACCTTCTGAATTCATCAATAACATCTATTCATCAGTCAGTTTATTGGTTCAATTTCTACAGTCCCAGTTCAGACAGTCCGACACTGGTACTCTCCGAACACAATAGAGACTCGCTCAGGATTCGTCAATCCATCAAACCCTTTAATTCCTAAGCTCTGAAAGCAAAAGGTAGTAAAGTGTACAATATTTCCTTTTATTTCCTTTTAATTTCTGAATTAAGCCCTTAAAATCAAAACTAAGGCGTTTTTCAAATTAATTATCATTTTTTTTTCTTAAATTAATATGGGTAAGCCCTTTTAGACTTAATTAAGGCAATTTCATCAATAAAAAAACCATTTTATTAATCAAATACTGAAATGGTTAATAGCTTATCCGGTTAACAATCTTAATGACTAAAATTGGTTAGCTTTTGAATACACAACCAAAACCATCCATTGTTTTCATAACAACCCCCACCCTTCACAAGAAAGGTGAATGGCATGGGATTTGATTCACATTCAAAGGGATGTGTTGGCAAGCTGTTTTATGGCTTCCACTCTAAAGATCATATATTTTCTTTATTTTACATGTTTTATTATTTCTATTGCTATTGTTTATTTTATTTTGTTTATTATTGAGATTGGCTATATTTTAATTATTTTCATTATTGTATCATGGTTTTGTATTGGGGAATGTGTGCTCCTCCCAAATCTAAGAATTGGAGGGAGATCCCCTGATTTTAATTATTTTGCAATGTAATTTAATTTTATCACTTTCTGTGGTGATGTGTGCCTTCCCTAGAACCTGAAGTGGGCTAAAGAAAGGATCCCTAATTTACTTTTCTCACCTTTATTAGATTGAGTGATTGTCACGCATTATTAGTCTATTCATGCATCAGTTTTTTCCATGAATATCTATTCATAATCATGTGGTATGCCATGCATACATGAACATAAGATTTTTAACCAAAATCACACTTCATTATGCCAAAAGTTGTTATTAAAAATGGTTTAAACTATTTTTCATAAATATTATTTTTATCAAATCACGAATCTTCAAACTCCCTTTGGTTCGAGGCCAAACATTTTCTAAATTGGGTGAAATATTATATTTTTCCTAAAAATGGAGTTTTTATTAAAAATGGTTTCTTAATCACCCTAGAAATTTTGATTCTTTTTAAAAGAATTAGGTGACGAATCTGAACACTTTACACACCACTTGCACACCAACGAACACATGTGGATGTACAAATGTGGAACTTTTCCACAACCGTGATGCCATGTGCAATCTAACCTCTCGTGGTTGGTTTCCTTGAGCTAAAGACTTGAAGGAGAACTAGAAAGTCCCACAGACTTTGGACGAGGCCTCATAGTGGGATGAACACCGTATGAGCTCATTATTTCATGATGTGTGTATGGTGAGTTACCACTTAATCATTTAGAAAATTAATTAAAGAGTGAAGAAGAAAACCTTTTTAAAATGTGACAAAAAAAATGATTTCTTTTTTCAAATGGAAAAGGGACTAACCTCAAACCAAAGTTGGATTCAGAGACTAAAATTTTGGTTTATAAAATCAATTTCGAAAAATGTGTTTTTTATTCTACTTTTTGCTTTTAACAATATGGT
>CAOJBK012059531.1:0-13081 GCA_948294925.1 Codiaeum variegatum
GATATTGTGATGCTAATTGGGTAGCTGATAATGATGAGGTGAGATCCATCAATGGATATGTGCTTACTTTAAATGGAGCTACAGTCTCTTAGAAGCCTGCTTCTATAGCAAAGTCTATGGAGTCAGAGTTTAGTTCTCTTGATTTAGCTAGGCAAGAGGTTGAGTGGTTGAGAAATCTATTGGCTAATATTCCTTTATAGGGCAACCTGCTCCACCCTTTTCTCTTTATTGTGATTCATAGGCTGTTATTCATGTAGCTGAAACATCACATATAATGGGAAAAAGAGACATATACACATCGAGCATGAGTCTGTGAGAAATTTAATTATGAACGGAGTACTTGTTATGGAGTACGTAAGATTTGAGCTGAATCTAGTTGATCCATTAACTAAATAACTAAAGATAAGATTAGCCCTAGATTCGTCGAAAGGAATGGGGCTTAAGCCTATTGGTTGAGAAATTCATGGTAGACACCCGATCTTTTTTGTATAAGGTTAAATGTGGTCAAACGAAGCCACGGAAAGACTTATTTTTTATTGACACTTCTCCATTCATATGACATGTGTATTTTGAATCCATAGAAAAAATTTTAGGTGGTCCTAGTGAGACGGATTTGATGGATTCATAAACTTACATTGAGAGGTTGAGCATGAATTTTTCTTAATGATTTCATAGCCTTATTGTGGTGGTCTATATAGAGATAGACTTGATGGAATCACCTGAAAGGAAAAGTGAGTTGCGCAATGGAAGCAAGAAAAGAATCATAAACATTTTATAATTTTTCCATTTATTAGTTATGTTAAAACATTTTTAGCCAAACATTGTTCATGCAATATTTCAAACTCTTTGAAACATTGCATGACCAAATTATAGGACCACATAACCCAACAAGCTTGATCATCAATTTTGTACAAAACACATTAACCAACAAGAAGAGAGTTTTGAGTATCAAATACCTTTTTCTCCCTCATTCAGTTAGCTCCTCAAATGCGAGTCTTTAGCTATCTCACACCAAATTTGAGCAAGCAAGGACTCCCTCCAATCTTGATGACGAACTTGGCACCTTGCTCTCTAAGTTTCCCTTTGATTTTGGTTCAAGTTCTTCTTCAAAATTTAGGAGTGTATAAGAGCTTTTAACTTGGACTTCAAACTTAGTTTTTGGTCATCTCCAATTTAAGAGTTGGGAGAAGAAAGAGAAATTTATGAATTCTTTAAGTGTTTCTAGTTCTATTTCTTTCTCAAAATCTGAAAAATTGTCTAACCACATAAAAGACTAACCTTTAGCCTTTTATAAGTCATGTTGTAGAGACATCCCACTAACTAGGATGATTCACCACTCTTCTCCACTAACTTGGACACATATCAAAAGTATGCGTTTTGCATGAAAACACTTGTCAAAACACAAGGTTAATGGAGAGTGACTTATCATCACTTTTGTTAGTGGAGAATCTGTACACAATAAATTAATTAATTATCATATAATTAATACTTTATTTCTTTCTTAGTCCAAGTATTCTTTCCATTTAGTCCTTAATATTTGTACCTCATACAAATATAACTAAATTGAATTTAATCTTTGTGAAATAAACTTTAAGACATGCTAGGGTCTTTATAAATTTAATTATAAGTTCAATTTAATTATAATGGATAATTAATTAAACACTTCAATTAAAATTTAGTATATGATAGCTTTATCCTTTGCTTTCTCAATACTTTGCGGTATGTGACTCACTAGGTTCATGTCCGAAATAGCAACAAGATAGAGAAAACTCTTTTCTATTTATCTATGTATTGAATCCCTATTTTATACATTATCTTGTAAGCTATGAGTGAAGTCTAGCATAACATATCACAACTACCTAAACAGGAATGAATGTCAATGAGTAAATCAATGAATATTTACATGGACCTATTGATCATAATTACATGCACTTGATTTCCTTCATTATGAATTTTCGATCTTAGCTAGGGTAATAGAATAGTCAAATCCTATATGCCTTGATCATATGATCACTTCTAAGTTCTAATCCTTGATAATCTTGATTCCTATTAGAAATAACTTTTTAGAGAATCTTTTCTACCTTGGCCAAGGATTTTCATATCAAGAACGACTATAAGTCAAAGGATTCCTTCCTTATTTACCCAAGTTGATGAATTCTATATTGGAGACATTTATCTCAATATATGATTGAGTGTAGCCACCACATTCCATATACCTTTTACATGGCTAGCAGAAGTATGTAAATAGTAACAAAATATAGCCATCAATATATCAGATAACATGTCACATCAAGTCAAAGGACTATATGTACAATTATGACCTAGATGATTGAGTATTGATTATGATAAAACCAATGTATTCATCATCTAACATCACGTTTAACTTACTCATCACATGAGAGTTTATATGTTATCACGACATCACATGTCTGTAGCATGAGATTCACTACCTCCATTACCATAAGTATCAAAGACTTATAATGGATGACAATAATGATGATAAAGTTCCGAATTAATGATGTCCCAATCGATAATCCTATGAGTGTGAATATATTTTATAGTATAATGGCAAAGAGAATCCGTCACTCATATTCTCAAACACTTTGAGAATAGATTCTCATTCAAAATACTAATGGAACATATATAATTTATAACAAATGAAAAATTCATTTAAACAAACTATATATTTTATTGTCGTTGAGATTCAATTATTATATTTACATTAAGCTCTAAGTAACATCTCCTACGTGAGTGTGAAGAGTTAGCCGCCTTATATGAAAGACTTGGGCAGTCTTTCTATAGCACTCATGAGCATCCCGAGGGTTACTCAGCTATTTGTTGATTGTAATATTGCAGAATTCACAAGTTTTAAGGTGAGATGCATATCATTAGGTCTATTCCAGAGTTAAGAGAGTTTTAAATTCATTTATTCTCTTAATAAAGGATTACTCTAATGTTCATTATATGTTGCTCAATCGTAAGATGCCAACATTTAAATATCAAACCTACTTAATGTTTATAACTATATATACTTTTTATTTTTTGATATCCTTTGTATTAGTGGACTGTTGGTAATATAAAGGATAGATTGGAAGAGACTCACTTTTTTATTTGTTATGTCACTTTCTCAATCCCACATCAGAAGAATTGGAAAATGTTTGTGGTTTTATATAAACCTTGGCTTAGCTCCATGTTAGATTGAGTTAGGAAGGGACAACCTTGTGCGTCGCTGTGTGTCTGGCTAGGCTTGCACAACTGCTATCTAATAACACATTGCTTCAAATATGAAAGTAAAATCCCCAATCCCTTTTTTCGTATGAGATAATTACAATGTTTAGGGGTGAACATTTGATCGGTTCGGTTTAAAACTGAAACAAATCGAATAAATCAAAAAATGAAATTCCACAATTGTAATAAACAAAGCCAAAACGAAATTTAATATGCATCAACTGAATTGAAATATTTTCGATTTTAAATCGAAAGGTTTTTTATACCAATTTTTTATATAATTATATAATATCTTAGTTAAAGTTATACATTTTATGTTTATTATTTACAGAATTTTTAAGACATTAAATATAAATGTAATAGAAATATTAGTAATTTATTATAATAATTTTTAAAAAATTATAAATAATATTAATTTTTTATATAGTAATAAAACTACGGTTCGATTTGAATCAAAATTTTTTCCAAAATCGAACCAAATCAAAATAATTTTGATTTTCAAAAATTAAAATCGAACCGAACCGAATCGAAAAGAAAAACTGAACAACTCAAACTGAATTGATAATTTTGATTCGATTTTTCAATTTCGGTTCGATTTTGGTCAGCCCTAACATTGTTTAGCTAATAAGGAAAATTTTGTCTTTTCCTGTATTTTATCAAGGCTAATGATAGTGGTAACTTAAATTGATAATCTGACCTCAAGTGACTTGGGTGTCCGGCAGCATGTTAAATAACCGAGACAAATGCACTGCTCCATAACATAACTTAAAATCCAAATTGGGAATTACAGATGATGAACAAGTGCCGATCAGTCCATCGCCTCCTAAGACAATCCTGCAAATCGCTATTTGATCATTCTAATCTACGGCCCGCTTCAGGCAATAACCAATTGTTTTTTTTTTGAAATAAAATCTTTTCATGTTTAATTTTTTATCTTCAAAAGTTGAAACTTTCTATTGGAACAGGCTTGAACAGAAATGGTGATCATCAGAAGCTTAGGGATTACAGAAGAATTGCCTGGTCTTGTGTAGATAGAGGCCTTGGCAATGTGCGTCGAAGTTTTGGCACGGTTTCTTCGAAAATCCAGAGAAATTCATTGTTTGCTACCTTGAATTCTGATGATGTAACGTATTTTAAGGGGATCTTAGGCGAGAAAAATGTTGTTCAGGATGAAGATATGTTAGAGCCTGCAAATTTAGATTGGATGCATAAATACAAAGGTTCCAGCAGGCTGCTTCTCCTACCTAGGAACACTAAGGAGGTTGGTTCACTTCCTACTGCTGTGTTATTGAAGGAATTGACTTTATTGTTTAAAAATTTTGCTTAGTGGATTTGTATAAGACACGAGCGTTCTAAAACCAATTTCACTAAGTTTGTTGTTGGATTAATTCTTAACTGGGTAAATTATGCTTTACATCGAAAACTGGGGCTTATGCGTTAATCACATTTGTATTTGAGTGGGCCTCCGTCAAAAAACTCGTGGATTTGCCAATGCAACTCTACAACTTTGTGTTAAAATGATATTTCTGTACTCATTTTTTATTCTGCAGGTATCTCAGATTCTAAAATATTGTAATTCCAGGCAATTGGCTGTTGTTCCTCAAGGTGGAAATACTGGTCTTGTAGGTGGAAGTGTGCCAGTTTTTGATGAGGTGATGCCATAATTCCACTTGTGAGTTGTGATCATAATTGTTGTTTTATATTCTTTAGGAAACACAAAACAGTTATTGGCATTATTTTTGGTTTCTGGGCATATTCTATGCTTTTGGCGTACATGATCTGGAAAGTTCTTTAACATTGCATCTTTTGATGTTCTTATAACTTAGGGGTTTATTGTTCACCAAATGATTTTGTTACTTATTAATACCTGTAGCTACAATATTGGATTTAGATAATCATTTAAATTCACTGTGAACAAGTGATGCAAAATGAGCATGGGACTTGGATGTTAGAGATGTTTTAAACATTGCAGTGGAGAAAAGAAGGCAAAAAAGGGCTTGCTCTATTTGATTGCAGTTAGAATTTATTGCATGATATGCAGTGACTTTGATGGTAATTGAGAAACGGGATGAGGACTAGGTGCTTGGGAATAAGGGATAAGCAAACTTGGATATTTTCAGCACAACCTGATTGGACTTTTAATCCTTGGGGATATGCTTTTAGCAGTTTAGAAGGAAGATGAGGATCCTCACCTGGTTTGCATTGGTGTAACATCTTAATCAGTAAATTCAATTGAGGTTGCATATCATAAACTTATACTAAGTTAACTCTTTTATTTATTTATATAAATTTAAGCTGTAAATATGTGCTGCTTAACTGCATGTCAAAACATTACACAAACCAAGTTTCTGGTCCAATTTCACTTGCATGGTTCATTCTTGATCTTTCTTAATGAAATAATAAATTGTTATGAAATAGAAATCATTTTCTAGAAACCTGATTTTGAGACCTTTATTTTAGCTTTTTTGTGTCAGTAAAGTCCATATATTTTAATATAAAATATTTGTCTTACCAAATAAACAAGTGCGTAGTGGGCATTGGAAAGTGATAGGTTTTCAGAAATATGAAACTTCTTAAATTAATCAACATTTTGCTGTCCCTAAGTGGTGTGTTTGACACTCTAAAATACGATCGCATTCTAGAATATGAATACAGGCTGAAGTTAATGTACATGCAGATGATGTAAGCATACATAGATGTAACATGCATAATCCAGGTTATTCAGATAATAACCATAATTCATAGTTGATGGAGAATATCTCATTCTTAACCTAATGAGCTTGTCAGCAGATTAAAGTTAGTAGAGTTGTAGAGTTAGTAGAGTTGTATCTGCTTTAGAATTTGTATTAGAATTGTATTTATTAATTGTACAAGTTTGTTGTAGGCAGAACTCTAGTGTACAACTGCTATTGCACATTATTTAATTATTGGTTTGTATCTATTTTAGATTAATGAATAGTACACAACAATTCTCTCTTACTTAGATTCTATTTCTCACTTGGTATTAGAGCCATGTCAAGCCCTTCTCTTTCTCCTTCGATCGTTTCCTCTTCTTCTTCTTCAACAATACCTAGCAACACAACCATCTCTCTTCCTTCTCTTTTTTCTTCTTCACCCTCATCAACTAACACCAATATTCAGCATAAGTTTTCAATTAAACTTACCTCCAAGAACTATATTCCATGCACACTACAGTTCACTCCTCTTTTCAACTTCTACAATTTACATGAAATTAAGAGAGCTCATTCTAAAGATATTGTTAATCAAACAACATGACAGACTGAAGTCAATCTTAAATATATTACTAAGTTTGGGAAGGACCAATTGCTTCTTTCATGGTTGCTTTCTTCCATAATTGAAGAAATTTATCCACAGTTTATTAGACTGAATTCATCTGCGAAAGTATGGCAAGCCTTAGTATTTGCGTATGGGGTAGCAAGCAATGCCCAAAGAACTCAATTGCACATTGAATTGCATAACCTCTCCAAGGATGATAAATCAATCTCCCAATATTTGTATCAAGCAAAGGCAATTGCAGACTCTTTGAATATGGCAAGTCAACCTATTTCACCCTCTGAATTTAATGCAATAGTGTTTAGAAAACTTGGGGCTGAGTATAATGGCATAATTGGTGCCTTACAACAAAGATCTGACATATCGTTTAGTGATTTACATGGCCAACTTGTGGCTATGAGCTCTTACTCAAATCGTAGCAACCACAAGTACCAATAGCTAATCTTGTGCATCGAAGTTACAATCCAAGGTTTATTAATAATAGGGGGCGCTCTTCAAACAAAGGCGGTAGAAGCGGTTTCAATCAGTCCAATCGAAATACTCAATCTTGTCAGATATGTGGGTTTAACAATCATTCTGCAATTGAATGCAAGCGGAGGTTTGATTCCAATTTCAGCCCACATGGTCAGTTTCGTGTTTTTCGCCCTCGAAATAATTACAGTAATCGACCACAAGCAAATTTTACAATTTCACCTATGACACCAAGTATAGGTTCAGCTGCATCAAACTTTAATTGGTATCCTGATACTGAAGCAAATACGCATATTACTCCCGACATATCTTCACTTAGCATAGCTGATGAATACGAAGGTAAGGAACAATTACTGGTCAGTGACGGATCTCAACTGTCAATTTCTCACATTGGTAATGCTTCTATCCCGTCTAATTCTAGATTACTTGAAATGCGTGATGTTTTGCTTGTTCCAACAATAACCAAACCTTTATTATTTGTGCAAAAATTTTGTGTTGCAATGACTGTTTCTTTGAGTTTCACCCTTTTCATTGTTTTGTCAAGGATCTGGATACTAAGGAAGTACTTTTCCAAGACAAGAGTGAATTGGGGTTATACAAGCTTAAGGGCGTGTTAGCTGATCGAAAATTGCATAAAGTTGTTGTCTACCTGACAAGTTTAAAAGACTGGCATGATCGTTTAGGTCATCCAAATTATCAAACTGTTCGTTCTTCAGTTCACCAGTTTCAGCTGCCTTGTTCGTCAAAAAACTTTTCTTTTAGTAAATGTGAGTCATGTTGTTTAGGCAAACTTCATAGGAAGTTTCTTTTCTTAACGAATCATAGAAGCTCAGGGCGTTTAGACTTAATTCATTCTGATGTATGGGGTCCTGCACTTATGATTTCCAATTCTAGTTTTAAATATTTTTTTTATTTTTATAGATGATTTTTCATTGTTTACTTGGATATTTTCCATAAAAAATAAAAGTGATGTCATTGAAATTATTCGTCAGTTTCAATTGTTAGTCGAACAACAATTTGATCGTAAAATCAAGTCAGTCAATTCTGATTTGGAAGGAGAGTATCGCTTGTTAAATATTTTTTTTCAAAAACTGTGATATACTTCATCATATTGCTTGTCCACACACGCATGAGCAATATGGCACTGCAGAAAGAAAAAATAAGGAATATTGTTCATATATGACCTGCTTTGTTGGGTCATAGTGGTGCACCTTTTAAATATTGAGAATTCGCTTTTAAAATTGTTGTTTTTCTAATTAATAGAATGCCATCAACATCTTTGCAAAATAAAATTCCATTTCAAGTCATTTTTAAAAAAAATCCTGATTTTGACTTTCTTTGAAAATTCGGTTGTGCAGTCTATCCGCTCTTTAGGTCTTATAATTATCATAAGTTTTCTTTTCATATTACACAATGTGTGTTTTTAGGATACTCTCATAGTCACCTTGGGTATAGATGCCTTGATAAAAATACTGAAAAAATATGTGTCTAGGCATTATCAATTTGATGAAAATTTTTTCCTTTTAAAGTGGTTTCAGGTACGACGTCTGCACAAAATTTAGCACTAGCTGACACATCCCCATGGCTTCAAATTCAAACTACTGCACCTTAATTCACTAGTGTCTTGGGCAAGCCAGGTAATTCCTCTTCTTCAATTCCATCACAATCGGTTCACACTCAAAGTCACAATCCAAGTTTAACTCCACTTCTAAGAATTTGTCTCACATGACACAACTTATACAACTCATTGCCAATCAAATTCAAAGACACCTTCCACGTCAACTTCCACTTCCAAGTCTTTGACTTGTCAAGATCAACCTACCACAATTTCCCAATCAAAATCAAACACAACTTCACCTATATCCTTATCCAATTTCTCTCCAACTAATTCACCATACCCTATCCTAACCTCTCCAATTTCAAGATTCCCACCTTTATTACAATCTCCATCATCTTCAAAATCCCATTACTAAACAAACTCAAATTCTCAAGGGCTGAAACTTTGAATAGAATTTGGTGAGGTAAATTCTGAAAAATCTCAGTCTATTATTACGGCCCATTCAGCCGATCCTTCCACATATCCAACATCAATTTCTCAAGCTTCACCATCACCAAAGAGAATACACACCATGCAACTTAGACCTAACCCACCAAAACTATAGCCACTCAACCTCATGACCACTCTTTCTTCATCTATTAATAACATTGTTGAACCTACCTCCTTCACGCAAGCATGTCAATCTGGATATTGGATTCAAGTAATGACTAATAAAATGTTAGCTCTTATTCGAAATCGTACATGGGAATTGGTTCCTCCACCATCGCATGCTAATGTGGTAGGCAATCGTTGGGTGTACAAAGTCAAACGGAAGGTGGATGGTTCTATTGAGAGACTAAAAGCTAGACTGGTTGCACGTGGCTATACTTAGGAGTATGGTTTGGACTACCATGAAACATTCAGTCCTATGATAAAACATGTTATTATTCAGGGTGTCTTATCTGTTGATGTATCTAAAGGATGGTGCATTCGTCAACTTGATGTCAGTAATGCGTTCTTAAATGGAGAATTGGAAGAAACTATATACATGGTACAATCACAAGGATTCATTGACAAAAGCTATCCTGATTATGTATGTCATTTGAAGAAGTCCCTATACGGCCTAAAACAAGCTCCACGTGCTTGGTTCCAACGGCTTGATAATTTTCTTCATTCCATCGGATTTGTCACTTCTAATGCTGATTCCTCCCTTTTTATTTACAATAAAAATAATTGTGTGTTTCTTACTAGTTTATGTAGATGATGTAATTGTAACCTGTAGTGATGTAAAAATGCTTAATTTGTTTATTGAATGGTTGTCAATAGAATTTGCTCTTAGAGATTTAGGGGTGTTAAGTCTATTTTTAGACATTCAGGTTACAGGGACAGTAAGTGGTCTTTTATTGAACAATCAAAATTACATTTTAGAAATATTAAAAGTAGCTGGAATGGAATAATGTAATCCTATGAACACGCCTATGACAGTTGGTACTTCACTGTCCAAGGAGATCGGAACACCACTTTCTGATAAGGAAGCAAAATAGTATCAACAGTTATGTGGAAGTTTGCAATATATTACTCTTACACGACCTGATATTTCGTTTGCAGCTAACAAACTTTGTCAATTTATGCATGCACCAACGGATATTCATTTAAAATCCTTGAAGAGAGTGGTAAGATATTTGAAGGGGACAAGAAATCAGTCTTTTTTTTATTGGCAAATGCAACAAATATGAACTGGTTGCCTTTTCTGATGCCAATTGGACAGGTTACCTAGATGACAGACGTTCTACAGCAGGGTTTCTTATTTACTTTGGTAAGAACTTGATTGCTTAGAATTCAAAAAAATAAAAAATAGTTGCAAGATCATCTACTGAGTCTGAATTCAAAATGGAGGCTGATGTATGTGTAGAGTTGAAGTGGTTATGTCACTTGTTTAAAGAACTTGGTATTACCTTTTCGATCTCCTCATGTTTGGTGCGATAATATAGGAGCTGTTTTTTTTGTCTTCTAATCCCGTGTTTCATGCAAGAATAAGACATGTTGAAGTAGATAATCATTTTGTTCGTCAACATGTCATGAATAAAGGATTAACAGTGTCTTCTATATCGTCTAACGATCAACTTGCAGATATTATGATAAACCCTTTGACAAGTGCTCATTTTTATTATTTGCATGACAAATTTCGGCATCATTCTTTACCGTCTTCAGCTTGTGGGAGCGTGTAAGCAGATAAGAGTTAGTAAAGTTGTAAAGTTAGTAGAGTTGTATCTGTTTTAGAATTTCTGCTAGAATTGTATTTGTTAATTGTACAAGTCTGTTGTAGACAGAACTCTAGTGTACAAATGCCATTGCACATTATTTAATTGTTGGTTTGTATCTATTTTAGATCAATAAATAGTACACAACAATTCTCTCTCACTTAGATTCTATTTCTCACTGAGCTAAATCCAACTTATGATCTTTTCTGCAGGTGATCATCAATATGAGTTCAATGAATAGCATTTTAGCTTTTGACAAGGTAGGTATCTTATTAGTCATTCTTGTTTTGATACACCCCAAAAAAAAAAAAAAAACACAATTCTGGTTGCTAGATACTTGAGTTGCATTTCTTATATTCTCTTTTTTCAGCTATTGTTTTTTATAAATTTCAAGAGGTTTATGTTCTCAGAAGTGTTTTTTTTTCATGTACTCCAGTAATTCGATATGTAATAATTTCAATGTTGACAGTAGGCAACTTGACATTCCTAATCATCCTTAAGTGACTATCTCATTCTATTTTTCAGGTCAGTGGCATACTTGTTTGTGAAGCAGGATGCATATTGGAAAATCTGATATCTTACCTGGATGAGCAAGGGTAATAAATCCTGAATCTCTGTTTTATTTTCTTGACCTTCGACATACTGAAAAAATAACAAAGATAGAAGACTACCTCATAATATTACTGAAAATATAGTTCAGTTGTTGATTTCCTCAAAAACACAATTAAGTTTCTTAGAAACTACTGATGACATGCCTTTTTTGGGATGAGCTACAATTGATGTTAATTTTTTAATAATAATGCAGTTGGTCCCATTTTTGTTAATTAATTTCTTAGCAACCAAATAGAATTTGACTTTCTTCATATTTTTATCGGTTTTACAAAGTTCTAGGGATTTCTTGCATTATGATAATATTTAATTTAACTGCAAAAGATAACCATGCATATTTTACTTTTTGAACTGAATTACTATGCATATGTCAAAGTGTAGGAACTTGTGGTATTGATATTCTTGGTCTTGTTTGATGTTTGTGGAAGTACATGTTTCTTATGTGGTTAGTTCTTATAACTAGTTGGAATAGTACTTATTATGATCTTCGACCCTTTTGAATAAAATTACACAATGGAACTTTGACATTTTTAATGATATTTTATTCAAGTAAATCATGTTTCCATACAGATTTATTATGCCACTGGACTTAGGTGCAAAAGGAAGCTGCCAAATAGGTGGAAATGTTTCAACTAATGCTGGTGGTTTGCGCCTTGTCCGTTATGGTTCACTACATGGGAGTGTTCTTGGTGAGAATTGTCAATATCTAGTGAACTTTGAAATTGAAAAGTCACTTTCTTTCCAATGGTCACAAAAATAAGTTAGTGTAACATGAAATGTGGCATGTTTATGTGATGCAAGATCTTTTGTTAACGATTTTAGGCCTACATATTTCAGGAAGACATTTATAAAATAATTTAATTGGAATTGTTTTATGTATTTTATTATTTAGTGAATTTTTTATATTTAACTTTATTATCAAGTACAGGGTTAATTTCTTACCCTGTATATATTTTTCATTGGAGCTTTTTAAGTCTTGTTATCTTGAATGGTTGCTTATTCAATAAAATTTGAGTACTTGTATGAAATTGATTTATTGATGCTTAGGTGCTGATGGCTACTAATAGCTTCCAATCATGTACTTTAGTGCAAGCATTTGGCTCTTGCGTCTCTTGCAGTTGTTTTACTCTAAGGCATCTTTTGCCCATGCCTTGCAGGTCTTGAGGCTGTTCTAGCAAATGGTGATGTGCTTGACATGCTTGGGACTTTACGTAAGGATAATACTGGTTATGACTTGAAGCATTTGTTTATAGGTATGTGCTAAAAGCTATGAAGCACGGACCCGGACTCGGGTACGGGTGCGGACTCGGGTACGGGTGCGGGAAACGGTATTTTCTAAAAAAATGAGACACGGGTGCGGCGGGGACACGACAAATTATATATATATATATATATATATATATATATATATATATATATATATATTGTAATCAAAATTTTAAAAGATATAAATTATAAATAGAATTCATAGTTTTATTAATTCATGTAATTAAAACAACTGCAATTAATTGAAAAAAAAGAAGAAAATACAAAGAGAGACAACGAGAGAAAAAGATTGATGAGAGTTCCATTTTGAAGAAAGAAATATTGAGATAGAGAAAGGTTTCATTATTTCTTTTTTTTTTTTTGGTAAATTTTAAGACTTTTTAAGATTTTTTTACAAAAAAAAAAAATCTAATTT
>CAOJBK012059587.1:0-15117 GCA_948294925.1 Codiaeum variegatum
CTCAGTTGTCATTTTATGCTATAGAAGGCAGTTAGGTGAGCCTTCTCCCGCTCACCCTTCTGGTGTCATTTTATGCTCGACTAGGTGGTCTGAAGCTATCATTTTAGGTTTGTTGGGCAAACTGTATCCTATATGCTTACCGTGTTTAGGCTAGAGCATGGAGGATGAGTTGTCATTTTGGCCAAGGGGCGAGCTCTCCTCCTAGATCGCCATTTTATGGCTTGAGCTTGGAGGGGAGCCTGCCATTTTGGTCTAGGGGCCCTCTAGCTCATCATTTTATGGCTTAAGCTTAGAGGGGAGCTTACCATTCTAGTCTAGGGGCAAGCTCAACCCTCCAACTAGTCATTTTGTTCTTTAAATGGTGACCCAAGGTTATCGTTTTGGTAGGTGTGACTTGCCTTCTTTATGTCACTCAATTTTCTCCATACCTCTTATTTTATTTTATTTTTATACATTGCATCCTCGCCCTTGGCTGGCATGGAAAAGTTGTATCTTTGCCTAAGTAGATAATAGTGGACTATCCACTACCACTTTCTTGATTTGCTATAATATGCATATCTCTGATAGAATTCCCTGAGGATGCTTTCTCAGGTTGCCTTAAGGCTACCCGAATAGCTTTCATAAAAATGCTTTTTTATGCCTTTAGATTAGGTATCCTTGATTTTTTTTTTGGATGTAGTCTTTATTGAATGTTTCTTCTCATTTACTTTGGGCGAGCTACGCTTTAAATGAGCTCACCCTTAGCGTGCGCTATAGATTTCCCAAGGAAAATCATGTGAAGGGTATTAGGTCCTTTTATTTTCTTTAAACTTTTGGATTGTTGGCCTAAACTAAACTTTTTGAGTTTTGAGCGTCTTTGGCTTTAGTTCCTTAGTTTAAAGTTAGAGTCTAGATCCCAACCTCCAATATCGTTAGTGCTATTTTTGAGTGAAGTTTAACTATATCACTTCTTAGAATTAAGCTATAAATTTAACAATCAAGATTACTCATAAACTTTGAGAAGAAATTGTATTCATTGATGTTTAAACAAACATATTTCATATGCCACCAAGACTCAGTAGGTGCACCCGACCATCCTAACTAGGTTGGCACTGCCTTAGCTCCCTCATCATTTGTCCTGGACTTACAATACTATTTACATCAATGTTAAAAAAGTACAACTTACATGAGAATGGAAATACTAACTGAATTCAAAAGACATAGGTACTAAAAATTATGGAAAATACTTTCTAAAGTTGTTGGCTTTCCAAGTATGGGGAAAGGTATTTCCATTCGCATCTTTCAGCTGGGATGCTCCCATCCTTAATACTTTTGAAACTTTGTATGGACTCTCCTAATTTTGTTTGAGCTTATCCACACCAGCATTTCCTTTGATGATTTCTACTTTCCTAAGCACAAGTTCTCCCTCCTTGAAGCTCTATGACACACCCTTCTATCATGGTAGCATGTTATTTTCTATTTATAGGAGGACATTATTGTATAGGACTGATCTCTCAGCTCTTCCACCAGGTCTAGGTCAGCCCTTCTTTCTTTTTCTTAATTAAGCTGCTCCATGAACTCAACTTGAAAGCTAGGCTGGTCGATGTCCACTGGTACAATTGCTTTATATCTGAACATTAGTGAAAAGGGGGTCTCTCTAGTCAAAGATCTTGGAGTTATTCTAAAACTCCACAGTACACTGTATAGCTCTTTCGCCCACCATCCTTTCTTAGTCTCCAACCTCATCTTTAAGCCTTGCAATATTGTTATGTTGGTTACTTCAGTTTACCCATTAATTTGAGGGTGAGTGATTGAAGAGAACTGCATGTCTATAATCAACCCCGAGCATAAGGACTTGAAATATTTAGAATCAAATTGCCTTTCATTATCGGTGATTATCACTCAGGGTGTCCCATATCTACAGGTGATTACTTTCCACAGTAACTTTGTCACCCTATTTTGAGTAATAGTTGAGACTGGCTCAACCTCTGGCCACTTCAATAAGTGTTCAATAGCCACTATAAGGAACCTTACTTACTTTGTAGAGGGTGTAAAGGGCCCCAAGATGTTTATTCCCCACTGGAGGAAGGGCCAACAGGCTCCAATGGGCAATTGTAAGGTAGCCAGTTGTCGAGCAACATTCGCATGAACCTGACATTTTTTGCCCTTTTTCACCATCTCTTTCACATCACCTTTGATGGAAGGCCAATAATATCAATATATAAACCCCTTCTGAGCCAAATTTGAGCTTGTCTCATGGGCTCCGTAGATCCCCTCGTGGATTTCCTTCAACACATATTGTCTGAGCTCCTTAGGTATGCACTGAAGCCAATGATGTGTTTTGGATTGCCTGTATAGGTCACCCATGTACCAACTATACTCTTTTTCTCTTTCAATTAGTTGCTCAAATTCCTTATTCTCCTCAGGGAGTTTTCCATCGGTTAGCCATTCCACTATGGGCTCCATCCAACTCCCCTTCCATTCAATGGATCCAACAAAACTCTCTTGGGTGGACTTAGTGCTCTAAATAGCCATTGGGGTGTTGCACAACAAGTACATCTTTCCATTTGCAATTTCCTTAGCAATCTTATCAACCTCTTTAGTATTTTCCTTACTACTTCGCTGATCCTCCATCCAGCTTGCATCATGATTTTCAACATATCTAAGTAAGGCATTAGGCGATCTTCTTTGACATTAAAGTTTCCATTCAACTGATTTATGTTCAATTGGGAGTCATTGAATATGGTTAGGGTAGCCATCCCAACTTCCCTTGCTAAAGATAAGCCATTTATTAGAGCCTTATACTCAACCTCGTTATTCGACGGACCAAAGTCCAACTTAACAGCATATTTGAACTCCAATTTGTGGGGTTCCTTCAAAATGATGCTAACCCTGGACCCCCTTTCTTACATACTGCCCCATCTGGAGTTGTTAGACTGTCTTCCTCATAAGGATTTAGGTCGGCTATAAAGTCGGCCAGGAATTATGCTTTCATTGCTTTCCTAAGCTCGTACTAGACCCTAAAGCTACCCACTTTCACAGCCCACTCAGTCACCCTTTCTAAACTTTTAGGCTTTTGCAATATCTTTCTTAATGGCATATCAGTTCAAACTACTACCTGATCGGATTCAAAATAGTGTTAGAGCTTTTGGGTAGCCATGTGTAAAGCTAGGGCATGTTTTTCCAAAAGCGGATATCTGAGCTCTGCGTCTTATAGAACTCTACTCACATAGTAGATGGGAAATTTTTCCATCCCTTCTTTCCTTATCAATACAGTTGCCACTGAGTTAGTTTTTGTGGATAGGTATAAATACAAATCTTCCTCTGGTACCAACCTACTCAAAAGAGGCAGAGTAAAGAGAAAAGTTTTTAGTTGTTTCAAGGAATTTTGACATTCCTCAATCCATTCAAATCTCTTTAGGCCCTTCAGAGTTTGAAAGAAAGATTGGCATCTCTTCGTGGAGTGAGAGATGAATCTCCCCAGCATTGTAACTCTCCCATTCAATCGTTGTACCTCTTGTATGCTATTAGGGGGGTTTGATTTCCATGATAGCCTTGATTTGTTCTAGATTGGCTTCGATCCCCCTCTAAGAGATCATGTATCCAAGAAACTTTCTAGATAGGACTCCGAAGAAACATTTCTTTGGGCTTAACTTGAGCCTATAAGCCTTTTAGAACATCAAATGCTGCAAGGACATCCCCAAGGTGATCTTCAACCTTTTGACTTTTTATGATCATATCATTAACATACACCTAGGCTATTTTTCCAATCCGCTCTTTGAACATTCAGTTGACCAGCCTTTGGTAAGTTTCCCCTGCATTCTTTAAACTGAGAGGCATCATTTTGTAACAATATGTCCATTGGTCTATCACAAAGGTCGTCTTCTCCTTGTCCATTCAATCCATGTGTATATAATGCTATCTCGACTTCACATCTAAAAATGAATGGAGCTCATGACCCATGGTGGAGTTAACCAATTGATCTATACTTAGACTTGGATATGGGTCTTTCGGACAAGCCTTATTCAAATCTATAAAGTCCACACATGTTCTGAATGTACCATTGGGCTTCTTAAAAAACACTATATTATCAAGCCATTGTGGGTAATGGACTTCCCTTATGACCTCTGCTGCTAGCAATTTCTCCAACTCTTCAGCTATGGCCTTTTGCTTTTTTGGGGAGTGCTTTCTTTTCCTTTGCATGACCAGTTCTACATCATGGTCAATGCTAAGCCTATGTGTAATAACTCTCAGATCGACCCCTTCCAAATCAGTCGTGGACCATGCAAACACATTTAGCTCCTCCTTCAACGTAGAAGTTATCCCATCTAAGATTGATGGTTTCATTTTAGCCCCGACTATGAGCTAACCCTTATTGGTATGTATCTTGTGTGTCTCCTGACTGGGTTCGCTAGTCATCACACTTGAAGGGAGAGTTTCTTCTAGATGCAAGGCTAGGTATACCCTTTTCAAAGTATTGAATTACACTCGCCTGGATGTATCTTGACACCCCTGAGTTATTGCCAATCCATGTGGAGTGGAAATCTTAAGTGCCAACAAGAAGTTATACTCAAAAGGGATGTATGCTACCATGAACATAGCTGTCACCTCTCTTTTGAATTCATCATCTCCCGACTCCACTTGTAGAGTTGCGGCTCCTTCAATTTTCACAGCTTTCTTTCTAATTCCCACTAAGGATGTAGCCACAGTTTTCATGCCATGCTTCTACAACCCTAACTTCTTAAAGACTTCCTTAGTTACCAAGTTGACGGAGCTTCCATCATCAACCAAAACTCTGTTGACCTTGAAATTGTTGATGTACCCCTTGATTACCAAGGCATCATTATGTGGATGCTGAAGATGTTTTGCATCCTCTTCAGTGAATATGACTAGGCACCAAGTGGATGGGTGAGAATATGGTATGGCTTTTCCTTGACTGATCAAACCCACCATATAGGGAGATCTTGCATCTCGTGCTACATTTTTCCTTTGGGTCAAGCTATCTCCACCATGGTTTCTCCCAAAAATCACTTTGATTTCTCCTGCAATGTGCCTATCTCAAGATTTATATTCATACTCATCACATTACCCCTTACTTGAAGTTCTCTCTTCTGGCTCTCTCCGCTTCTGGACCAACTTCATCACTCATGGCACTCCCTTTTGGATCAACTTTTCAATTTCTTCTTTTAAGTTCCAACAATCCTCCTTATCATACCCTTTATCCTCATGGAACTCATAATACTTGGAGTTGTTCAGCCTATTTTTGGAGGTATTACTCATTTTCCTAAGCCATTGGACACTTTCTTCGATCTTCTTTATCTACATAAGCACATTGGATTGGGAGGTAGAGAGTGAGGTGAAGGTCCTAATTTTTTAGGGTTGAACCTTTTTCCCTTCACACTCTTATGGCTTCTTCTCCCTTGCTCTCTTATTCACTCTTATCTTCTTCTTTTCTCCTGGAATTGCACTCTTTTATCCCTTGCAATCTCTCCTCTAATCTAATATGTCCCCTAGAAATGGCCATGATTTCTTCTAATGAATTTGGCTCTGCTTCCAAAAGCTTCTCTTGCAGTCCCCTACTAGTTGTGCTATTCAATAAGGCCGAGTAGGCTATGGGGTATTGCAGATCTTCCACCATGTTAATCTCCTTATTAAACCTCTCGATGTACTCTCATAGGCTTTCCCCACCCTTTTCCCTTATTATCATCAGATTCATGGAGACTTTAGTGTGCTCCATAGAAGCTATGAACCTAGATTAAAATGCCTTGGATAGTTGCTTGAAGCTTTTGATGGAGTTGGGCTTAAGAGACAAGTACCACTTTTGTGCTATTCCTTTAAGGGTCTGAAGGAATAGCTTACACAAGACATGGTCTTTGTAAGTTTGAGCATCAATCTATGTATAAAATTTGTTCACATGGTTCATAAGACATGTAGTCCCATCAAAGTGGTCATAATGAGCAGGCATCTTGAATTTTCTAGGATAGTCTTTCTCCATGATAGCCATTGAAAATGGAGACTAGGTGTTATGACCAAAGTCTTGCATCTTTCCTTTAATGCCCATTCTACTCAACACCTTTTGCACCTACTTATCAATGTCATCAGCATTCCTAGTCGTAGTTTCTCCTTCAGAGCTTCCAATCTCATCAAAATCATTTTCCACCACCGTTTTTCCTTTATTCCGAGCACTGGCACTTCTTACTAGAGTCTTTTCTCAAGGAGCTCAGGAGCAGGCTAGCTCATCCCTTTCCACTACTAGGATTATAGTCTCATATGGAGGTGATTGTAAAATTTGACTCATTGTCTGCCTCAAGTCACCCATTTGTTGCCTCAACTCATGGTAAGCATCAAACAATCGTTGCACCATCGTTAGGTTATTGAGGTTTGAAAGTTGATTTACCACTAGAGCTTGCCTTCCTTGGGAAGGGTTAGCAGGCTGAGGTTGGGCACCGATAGGCTGGGGGTGAAGACCTTCTCCCTGCCCTCCTAGCGCTCCTGGCTCTCCGTGTGGATTAGTTGGTGGTCCGTGGGGCTCCACTGCTCGGCCGAGATTTCCACCTTCTTCTGCTCTACCTAAGGATGGCTCTCTCATTGGGGGGTCAACCAATTGTCGTTTGTGTTCCTCATCTCGGCCTAGAAATGGATTTCTCGATTGAAGGTCAGCCAATTATCTCCTTTAATCCGCCACTTGATCCACTGGCTCTCTCCTCCGGCCACCATGGTTCAAGTGTCCGTTTGGCTCCTTCAGAAAGAGATTCGGTTCCAAGTTCAAGTCCAAAATCATTTGAGTATTTTGCATTTTCACCAGAAAAATCAAATTAAACCCGAAGGTGTGTCCACGCTCACCGCACCAATGATGTTTCGGTTTCTGTTAGGGTCCAATCCGACGCACCAGACTCAGTTGATGGTATGCTTGCAAAACAATGATTAGAGGGGCCTAGGCGGGTTGCCTGGAGGGATACTCCGATACTTAAGTTAGTTAGTTCTTGAGGAAAGAAAGTAGAAGAGAAGTCATATTAACATTTACCTATGTTTACCTTTCCTTTTTTATATTAACATCTGGAGCGGTTACTCCTCCACTTTAGGTGGAACGTGGAATCATAGCTATGGTGGTTCCTGAAATCTCGAGTAGTAGAGATCGTGGGCTGATAACTTCTCTACTTTGGATCTCTGGTCAGAGCTATACTTGGGAGAGCCTCGCCCAATGTCCGAGCCAGAACTACACTTTGGAGTGTCTCTTGCCCCTTGTCCAACCCAAGGCCATACTTTGGAATGCCTATCCCAATGTCCGAGCCAGAGCTAAACCTTGGGGTGTCTGACCCAATGTTCGAGTCAGAGCTATACTTGGACTCTCGTCCAATGTTCGAGCCAGAGTATACCTTGGGGTGTCTGGCCTAATGTCTGAGCTAGAACTATACTTGGAGTGTCCAACCTGGTGTCCGAGCCAAAGCTATTCCTAACATCTCTAACCCAAGTTGGGTTCATGTGGCTACTTGTGGTAGCATGGGATGATCGTACTAAGCCGGGTACTATCATTAAGCATATTTGATATAACCATTAAATTATTGGTTAATTTTCTTTACTTTTATTTAAATATAACTAGTTCAACTTATTTAGGTGTTAATCTATTTTTATTGAATTTGAGATTTATTGTCTTCGATTAGGTTTAAAATATTTTTTATCATCAATTAATTAAGAAATTAATAAATTTATCATTGCTAATTTTAGTTGGAAATACTCAATTTGACTCTTAGTCATATAATTACGCTAGTTTATAATATATAAAGTAATAGTTTAGAAATAAAAATTGTTATTCCTTAATACTAAAATTTAGTTTAGTTAAGCTTATTTTTATTTGAACAAAGATTATGTTAATTTAAACAAAAATTCAAGTATATATATTTTAATTGTTTACGTAAACTTTTGCAGTTCGATAGTTGCTGATATCCATCGACAGTCATTAAGTATTAGAGACAAAAATAAAGTTTGAAAGTTGACAACTACTCAAAACCTTAAGCTTACATAGTTAACGACAATGTACCATGAGTTAATAGGTGTTAGCCCTGAAAACCTTAATCCAAGCATATTTGCATGAAAAGCAAACAGACAGTAGTCCTGAAGAACTATCGAACTTCAATCAAGGAGTTTTTGGATTAATGAGTGTTCAGTACATATAATAGGTGTTAGCCCTAAAGATCTTGTAGAATTTCAACTAGGAGTTTTTGGATTAATAGGCACTAGCCTTAAAAACCGTACAAAATTTCAATCCAGAAATTTTGGGTATAACAGGCGTTAGTTCTGATGACTTTGCTAAAAATCAATCCAAGATTTTTTTTGGCTCAACGAGCATTACGTGTGAAGAAATGGTTATTAACATGATAGGCTGAAGTTTGGGGCTCAAAGGCCAAATGATCATGTAACCTAACGGTCGTTAAGAACCCAAGCTCAAAATTTAGAATTTTTAGTCCAAAAGCGCAACCGACATTAACAACAAATCACCAAGCATTAAAAAGTGGTATAAATTGTCATAATCCAGCTTTTAGAGCTCATATGAATGTCATAAGTATAAAAGTCTAACTGCTCAAACAAGTGAAAGACTTTTGACAATTGTAATTCTAAGCTTATTTGTGTGCTCTTAAATTGTAATCTTTGTAAAACATCATTTACTCAATTTTAAAGAACTTTTAATCTTTCATTTTATTCATTAAGTTCTATTCATTAGGTTGTAAATCATTCCTAGCACTTATAAGAGTCTTGTACGATTATAAATTAAATTTGTTGTAATATCTAGTTAGAGAATTAGCCAAAATCTCATAGAACTATTTGTTGTGAACCCTTAATTTTGCACCTTCTTGGAACGACTACCTCATAACTCTAAAATTAGACTTAAAGTTTTAAGAATAGAATAAAGTCAAGGGGCAGCACCCCTTGCTGCTTCGAACCATATCGTTAAGACAAATCCTTTAATTTTACACCCATGACATTCGTCTCATCAAGACGAATCCATAGACAAAAATCGAGCCTACATAGGACTTTAAACAGACTCAAAAACTCAAAAAAAATCTAAAAAATCAAACTAAATTGATTCAACCCGAACCACCCGAGGATGCCTCAGAGGCATGCGAACGGCGTAAGGCCCATAGGAATCCGTAGGCCTGTGTCGACACCTCGAGGCTCTGCGGACTCCTCTACCCCCTGTAGAGCCTGTATACATTTTTGTACCCTGAGTCCTATAAATAGATCCTTTAATGCAAATTTCAGAATACTTTTTCAAATGCCCAGATGCTGGTAATACTATTTTCAAACACCAAAATTTTGTCAAAACGAATTGTTTGAAACGAGTTTTCATCAACGAATCCACTTTTTTAAAGCAATGACAAAATTATTTTCGTTTTTTTTTTTTATTTTTCTTTACTTTTACTGTGGAGACAAATTTTGGTTTCATCAAAACGTCTAATCCTCCTATTCGAGGGGCGCAAATTAAAGGTATCAAATTTTAACTTATTCAAATCCATTTTGCTTTTATTTCTATTTACTGAACCTGACTAGGAAATTCTAATCAAACTCAAAATCTTTTTTATTTTTCAAAATTGGAATAAAAATCTACTTTGTTAATCATTTTATTTAATTAAAATTGATTAGCCTCTAAACCCAAAATCCTCTTTTTCAAAGCAACTCCTTCTTTGCAAGAAGAGAGAAATACATGGGATTTAATTTCCATTCAAAGAGATACGGGATATGCCCCATCTCTTAGGGTAGAAACTTAAAATAATTTTTATTTTATTTTTCCCCTTTGATGCAATTTTTCTTTACTCTTTTGTGAATTACATTACAATCGAGTTCAATAAAGTATTGACTTTCGAAATAACTAAGTAAATATAGGAAGTTTTGCAAACTACACATAAAGGAATAAGGTAAGTCAAACATGTAAAGCTCAATATGCTTACTATTAGCTTTAAGAACTTTAAAATGGTGAAAGATGAATCCATTTCAAGAATGTACATAAGATTCTACATCCTTGTGAATGAGATAAATTGGCTTGACAAGACATTCATTAAAAAGGAGCCCACTACTAAGCTTTTAAGATCACTACTAGAAGAATATGACACTAAGGTGGATGCGATTGAGGAATCCACGAAACTTGACACTCTCACACTTAAGGAGCTTGTAGGTAACCTCATCGCCTATGAGGTGAAACTTAATATGTGAAAAAGCTAATAAAGGAAAGAAAGGATTTTAAAGAAAGAGAAATAAATTACTTCATGCTATGGTATGTAGGGTATATTGGTGGTCATGGGGATTGCAAAACTTGGTCACATTTGAGGACCATTATTGTTCCGTTTATAATGATCAATGAATGATTTGGAGAAGTAACAGAGAGACAACAGTTTTTTAGGTAGGTGAGATGCAAAGTTTAGACAATAAGCTGATGGTCTTGAAAGTCTTTGGTATTTCTTGTATTCCAACTACTGCACCTCAAGTTATTAAGGTTTCATTATCTATAGAAGTCACCACCACCACACACACACATGAAAAATCAATAGGGATGGTTATGAAAAAGTATCTCCAAAAGGTCTAATGAGAATAAGTAAAGGCATTTTCATTTCATGCTTTTCTCTTGGTCTGAATTTTGCAATGAACGCTAAACTAGCAGCTATAATTAATGCCATTGAAAAGGCATGTAAATTAGGTTAGTCTCATATCTGGTTGCAGGAAAAATCATTATATGTGATTGATTATATAAATACAAGATTTCTGATGTCCTATATAAGTGACAATCGTGATCGATGGCATACCTTAGTTTCATAGATTCAATAACTTTTATGGCTACCCCTATATTTCATAAAGGTAACATTGCTACTAATGCTCTAGCTAGTCATGCCACCTCACACAATATTGAGTAGTGGTGGAATTGTACACCATCCTTTTGTTCTTGTTTTTTCGCTTTTAATTCATAGGGTATGCCTAATTATTATTTTGTAACTTGATTTCATGATGTAAGTTTCTTTCATTTTGATTTAACAATATTTTTGAGCTCAAGAATATAAAGAGGTTGCTAAGTGTATGCCACTCTAATTGGATGCCCAGATGCACTTACTGATTCTTAAGTTTCATTTTTTCATAATTTATGCTTTGTTATTAGTTTGATTAATTGGTGTTTGATAATGAATAATTTGTCTCTAAATTTCCTTTTAGTTGGTCATCTCCTTAATGTTAAAATGTTGAATGGTATAACAAATGGGAAATTAGGCTTTTACTAATTTGAAGCTTGGGTTGTAGATTTTGGTACAACTTTTTATGAAATTCTAAAAAATAAAAAATGAAAAGTGGAATATGTTTCCTAATTATAACATAAGCATGAAAAGGAGAAGTTTAGAGTATGTATAGAGTATGAAAAGAAGAAGTTTAGAGCATGAAAAAGTGGAGTATGTTTCCTAATTGTAACACTATTTGAAAAAAAGATACCAATGTAATAATCATATTGAGATCACTATAAGAGAAATCAAACCAAGTATTGTAATTTTTCCATATTATTAAAAATATTTACATAGTTTGGGATAAATAATTTTTTCTAGTCTTTTTCATGAATTTTAGGGGCTATGATTTGGAGTTTTAAATGGAGTTAATTTACAATGACAACAATAAAAAGAATTCTCTTATGTTTTTGTAGAATACATGATTGAGTCTTTTATTTTTGCAAATCACTATTTTGGTCCCCAAATGTTTTGAAGTTCAATCCTTTTATCGACTAAAATGATGTGTTTTTCAATGTTTGGTAAAATGATGTATCCTTTAGGACCTATTTTATCTAATATATGACAAAAATATTGAAATTATTTTTCACTAAAGTTGTTAGAGCTATAATTCAAGGAAATTATTTTTGAAAAGTGTGGTTTTTGAAGAACTTCTGAAAATGTTTGCAAGACTATTTGATTTGCCTTACTTGAAAAGGTGATTTGAGGACTTTTTGAAAAGTGTGGTTTCTTAAAAAAAAAAAAAAGGTTTGCTAGACTATCTATTTTTTCTTGCTTAAAGAGGTGATTTGAGGATTGCTTGAAAAGTATGGTTTTAAAAAAACTTTTGAAAATGTTTGCAAGACTATTTGTTTTTCCTTGCTTGAAAAAGTTTAATGGGCTAGATTTTCTAATTGTATTTCTTATTTATTTATCAAGGTTGTTTGCTTTGCCTTTTTGGAGAGATTGGATTACTTGGGCGGTTGTGTAAGATTCTTTATTGGTAATTTCATAATAACCATAAAATATAAATTAAGGATCTTGAACACATAATTCTCATAGTAAAATAATTTAACCACATACTTGATGAATTTGATAAAGTAGATGCAAATCTTTAGACAAATTGGTTTCTCTCTTTTGACCTCTTTTGTTTATGACAGCTCTAAATGAAATATGCAAACTTAAGTATAAACCCTAATAGGTAGAGACAGAACTAATTTATATCTATTATTACTTAATCTGGTACGTCCATCACATAACCAATTTAACGGTTAAGATTAGTTAGCTATTTAATTAGTTATTATTTGGCTTTACATAAATAGTTTTATATGGCCCATAAAATTAGGAATAACCCAAGAGAGCTTATGCCATATATTCTTACATTCTCCCATTTGGTCTAATCTCAAGGAAATCATAAAATTAAATAGCATAACCTTAAGTGCACATATACATTAATCTTGAAAGTCCAACATAAGTGACTTAATATGATTAATCAACAAATGTGAGTTATGGTGTTTGTATATTATTTACGCAACATACTCCCTTCCATATACAACAACATTTGTAACTCATCATACTAAATCCATAATTAATGATATAAATAAATTACTTCATAGTCCACCATTATGTCTTATAGCATTTCCTATTAAAACATAAATGTGTACACTATAATATAACAGGAAAACTTTAATGCAAAATCAGAAACACATAATTGATCACAAAGTGTCACAATCATAATAAAGTTTGGCATTCAACATTATAACTAAGGCCCACTCCATGTACATGTTCCTTAAATATCTTTAGTTGTAAACCTTTAGTTAAAGGATCAGTTGTCATAAGATTTGTCCTAATATGCTCAATAGACACTCCCTGTTTCTGAAATTCCACCTTATCGACAAAATATTTTAATTTCATATATTTGGCACCTTTGGAATATTTTCCATTTTTTAGAGAAAAACACTGCAGCAGAATCACAATAAATTTTCAACGGCTTGGTAATGGTGTCGATAAACCCAAGTCCTAATATAAAATTCCACAAACATAATGCATGAATTATAGCTTCAAAACATGTCACAAACTCTGCTTCCATGGTAGATGAAGCAACAATAAACTACTTAGCACTTTTTCATGATATTTGTTCATTTGATAAAAGAAACAGAGCGCCTAATGTCGATTTTTTGCTATTAAGGCATCCCCTAAAATATGAATCTGAATACCCAGTCACTTCCAAATGGTTAGATTTGGTATATGTGAGCATATAACCTTTTGTTCCTTGTAAGTACCTCAATAGTTTCTTTGCAGCTTTCTAGTGATTAATTCTAGGATTGCTTTGATATCTACCCAACATTCTAACTGTGAAATTGATATTCTCGTTTAGGTTTGCAAATACATTATGTTGCCTATAATTGAAGCATAAGGAATTGATTCCATCTCTTTTCATTCTACATCATTTCTTAGGCACTGCATGAGATTAAATTTATTCCCTTTCTGGATAAGTACAACAGTTGCTGATCACTTATCCATATTAAATATCTCTAAGATTCTTTAAATATAAGCTTTCTAAGAGGTTCTAACAACCCTTGCGATCTATCATGGAATATTTCAATTCTAATCACATAAGATGCCTCTCTCATAAACTTCATTTCAAAATTTTTAGAGAGAAAAATCTTTAGTCTCACGCAATATGCTCAAATCATTAGGAGAAAGTAAAATATCATCAACATATAGAACTAAGAAAATAAACTTACTCCCACTGATCTTTTGGTATATACATCGATCAACTATATTTTCTTGAAAACTAAAAGATATTATGGTATCATTGAACTTAAGATACCATTGGTGAGAAGCTTACTTAAGTCCATATATTGATTTCTTAAGTTTACACACTAATTGTCCTTTTAAGAAACCTTCAGGTTGATCCATATACACTTCCTCTTCAAGATCTCCATTAAGAAAGGCTGTTTTCACATCCATTTGGAATAACTCTAAATCATAGTAAGCCATTAATGCCATTATGATCCTTAATGAGTCCTTCTTTGAGACAGGTGAAAATATATCTTTATAGTCGATGCCTCTTTTCTGACCTTTGACAACAAGTCCAGGTTTATATCATTTAACATTGAAATTTAAGTCGCATTTGGTTTTAAAAACCCATTTTCACCTAATTTTTTTAGAACCTTCAGGTAAGTCAACAAGATCCCAAATTGTGTTGTCTTACATGGATTTCAACTCATCTTTCATGGCATCAAACCATTTCTCAGACTCATCATATTACATGGCCTGTGAAAATGAAACTAGATCCTTATCGATTCCAATAACAACATCAAACTCTTGTAAATAAACCACATAATCATCTGGAATGGAAGACTTTCTTTCTCTTTGATATCTCTTCAAAGGCATTCTTAATGGGTCATTTTCAATAGTTGGTGGTGAGTTAGTTCCTTGAGGGTGTGTTTATTCATTCAAATATTGTTCAGTATTTTCTATATTCTCATTAACTACTGGAATAGTTTAGAACAATGTGTGTTCCATCATTCAAATGTTGTACAATGTTATTTGAGGTTCACTTATCATTGGAACAATATTTGGAACACTTATGGATGAAGAAGCCTTTATGGTTAGAGGAACATCTAACCTTAGTTCCTTAATATCCATATTTTATCTTTCAACACTCCCACTAACTTCACCATTCTTAATGAATCTTATAATAAGCATGTGAAATAACTGGTGAAATCCCACATACATCACTATGAACTAAGTTGAAACAATCAGATGAATGAGTGTCACTAGATGAAAAAGGAAGAGTTTTACTTTTGCCCATCTTACAACTAGAACAATCAAAATCAACATCTTTAGAAGAAAATTGAATTTTATTTCCCAACACCCCTGAATTTAACATGGATAGAAG
>CAOJBK012059788.1:0-12105 GCA_948294925.1 Codiaeum variegatum
CCCTCGGCCCCCCCCCCTCCCTCGGCCGCGGGGGCCGCCTCCCCCCCCCCCCCCCCCCCCGCCCGCCGCCAACACCAACACTTTCATTCTAAATTTAAAATATATTTTAATAAATTTGCAATTATGCGATATAATAGAACTATATAATAAATCTAATAAGTATGAAATTTAAAATATCTAACATTTAGAATTGCATTAATCATCAAAAATCAAAATTGATAAAATACTTTGCATAAATAAACTTGAATGCATTATTTTTGTTTAACCTTTTATATTTATTTTAGTTAATTCAATTTTATTTTGGCCCAAATTAAAGATTCAATTAGAAGAATAAGTAATTAAGGAGGGGTTGATTTTATTTTCAATTTCTCAAGTGAGAAGGGGCTGAGTTCAAAAAATTTAAAATTTAAAATATAATAGTAATAATTTTTTTCGAGTTAGGGGGGGCGGTGGCCCCCATATGCCACCCACTAGATCTGCCACTGCTAGAATTTGACAGGCTAAGTCTCTTTGAGAATTTCCTGGCTTTAGAATATTTTAATCACTTGAATTATGTGAATAATATCAAAGATCTAGCTAGGGGGTATAACATGGCCTTGTCCGAGATCAGAGTTTACTTTCCCCAAGTAACCGAACTGTTTCCTTCGATGGAAAGAGAAGTATGAAAGGGAAATGAGGTCCTCCTCTGAGCCATCATGTGGAAAGCTTGAATCTTATGCCTACCAGTCTTCATGTTACTAAGGAAGACCCTCCTCTTCCTTCTGGGTATACTTTTGAGGTTGGAGACTCTGACGAAGATACCCCTGTGAATGAAGCAACATATGGTGTGATCGTGCTTTCTAACACAGCTAACCCTTAGGGCAGCTCTCTCTTCTTTTCTCTATTTTTTTGCTGTACAAAGACATTGTTGTAAATTATGTATTTACTTAATGAAATTGTATTATTCTTGTTCCCCTTTATGTCGTACTGTCCTTCTGGCTCATCTCTCTTTTTTGAGGAAATTTCACCTTAGCTAAAAGTATTTATATAAGAACCTTACTCTCTTGCCTGAGGGAGATTTTTCCATCTTCCTTAGGGAGGGGCCTTGCCTTAACAGGGGCTTTAACCTTCCTTCTTAGGGAAGGACTTTGCCTTGGAAAATATTTTTCCCCCTTCCTTGGGGAGGAGCCCTACCTTAAGAGAGGCTTTAACCTTCCTCCTTGGGGAAGGAATTTGCCTTGGCAAAGATTTTTACCATCCTCCTTGGGGAGGGGCCCTACCTTAATAGGAGCTTTATCCTTCCTCCTTGGGGAAGGACTTTGTCTTGACAAAGATTTTTACTCTCCTCCTGAGGGAGGGGTTCTGCCTTAACATGGGCTTTATCCTTCCTTTTTAGCAAAGAACTTTACCTTGGCAAAGATTTTTACCCTCATTTTTGGGGAGGGGCCATGCCTTAACAAGGGCTTTAGTATTATTGCACCAAATATTTTAAGACAATTTTGAGAGAATAATGCACTATTTTTACATTCTTTATCATTGGTAGTACAATTTAAGGTGTTGGATGTTCCAAGTATGTGGGATGTCCTCATCACTCAAAGTTACAAGTTTGTAAGTGGTTAGTCCTATAACTCCTGTTATCTTAAGGGGACCTTCCCAATTAGGTGCTAGCTTATTTGTTCCTTCTCTCTTGCTTGTCGCTTCAAGGCTTCTCGTGACCAAATCTCCTTCTTCGTAGCTCCTGACTTTGACCTTTTTGTTAAATTAGGAAGCCTCTTTGTTCTTGTAATTTTCTTGCCTTATGAGAATGTGCTCAATTAACTCCTCTATCAGGTCCAAGTAAATTAATCACAACATATCATTCATGACATCCTCACAATAACTGACTCTTCCACTTGGCAATCCAATGTCAACCGAGATCACTACTTCAGTGCCATCTATTAGGCTAAAGGGAGTTTCTCCTGTGGGTTCTCTTAGTGTGATATGATAAGTCCATAGGAAATGATGGAGTTCATCCACCCAATTTCTTCTGTAGCCCTTCAATCTTCTCTTAAGTCCCTGCATAAGGGTCTGATTAGTCATTTCTGCCTACCCATTTGTCTGAGGATGAGAAATAGGCAATAAGTGATGCTTGATATTCAACCCCGAGAAGAATTCTCTCATCTTTGTGCTATCTAATTATTTCTTGTTATCACTTATGAATTGATAAGAGATGCCAAATCTACAAATAATGTTCTTTTAGAGAAATCAAATCTCGTTGTCTACAGTTATGGTGGCTGGGGTTTCCGCTTCCACCCACTTAGTGAAGTATTCTACTACGATAAAAAGAAATTTCCTTTTTCCACTTACCATGGGAAATCAGCCAACTATGTCCATTCCCCACTTGGAAAAGGCCACGGACTGTGGATGGGTATTTGCTCTGCTGCAGGGGCTCTTTCTAATCGGGCAAATCTTTGACATGAAAGACATTCTTTTTCGATTTTCTTTGTGTCTTCCTTCATGGTGGGCCACCAACACCCTTGTCTGATTGTTTTTACTGCCAGGGATTTCCCCCCAATATGCATTCCACAGGATCTCTAATGTATCTCTCTAAGTACGTATTTGGCTTCTGAGAGTCCAAGACATCTGATCCATGGCAATGAATAAGCACACTTATACAGCTTTCCTTAGTGGAGAGAGAAGTGTGCAGCCCTCCTTTTTACCCTTATAGCTTCCTCCATGTCATTCGACTCTTTCCCTTCTTCCAAGTATGCCTGAATGGGATCCATCCAACATGGTCCATCCTCTGTTTCTATGACATCCTCCCCTTTCTCAATGCTAAGAGTTGTCAAGGTTCCTAAGACCACTTTCCTAAGAAATCTGGTTGGGTGATGTGCTACCAATTTGCTAAGGCAATCAGCCCTTGCATTTCATTTCTGGGAATCTTAATGAATCTGATCATAACTCCTCTGTCTTTCATTTGATCCACTAACTGCTTCACTTTGTGAACATACAAGGTCAACTTACCTTCTTTTATTTTGTACTCCCATTTAATGTGCCCCACGATCAATTGTGAGTCAGTGTGTACATTTAGGTTTTCTACCTGGAGGTGATCTACTAATCTCAATCCTTGGACCATAGCCTCATACTTTGCAGTATTGTTGGTGTTCTCAAATTCCAACCTCAAGGCATACTTTAAGAGGATCCCATTTTCATTCTTTAATACGATACAAGACCCATTTCCTTCTGTGCTTCTAACTCCATCCACATACAAAACTCAGGCAGACCCTTTTTCATGCTTTTGGTCCCCCTTCTCATTTTTCCTCCTCTCCTCCCTGAATGTCCTGATTAGGAAAGGAGCACTCAAAGATGAATTCTGCCAGGGCTTGAGCTTTGTTGGATACTTTAGGATGATATTGAAGGCTATGTGCCTCTAGCTCTATGGACCACTTTAACATTTTGCCTGATGTTTCTAGCTTGTGGAGGGTTCTCTTGAGTGGTTGATCTGTTACTACCACTCCTTCATGGGCTTCTAGGTATACTTTGAATTTCCACTAAAAAAAGTACCACATTTTCAACTGGTCTATAATTTAGCTCTGCCCTTTGGAGGATCTTAATGAAATAATAGATCGGCTTTTGTATCCGGGTCTCCTCTCTAAGCAGCATGGAGCTCACAACATATGATGAGGCTGAGAGGTAAATCAACACTTCTTCTCTTGGGAGGGGTCGACTTAGGACATGATTGGATGCCAAGAATGTCTTCAAATAATTCAATTCCTTCTGGTAGTCCTTTATGCATTCAAAGGCTTCTCTCCTTCTTAACTTCATGAAGAACGACATGTATTTCTCAACCGATTTGGACATGAACCTATTTAGCGCCACCAACCTCCCTGTAAGCTTCTGAACTTCCTTTAAATTTCTCAGTGATGGCATATCCAGAATAGCTCCCACTTTATCTGGATTAGGCTCTATTCCCCTTTCACTTAGTTGATACCCTAAGAATTTATCCTCTTGGATAAAGAAGGCACACTTTTCTGGGTTCAACTTCAAGTCATATTCATTAATCACTCCAAATACCTCCTCCAAGTCTTTGATGTGTTCTCAAATGTTTGACTTTTGATTATCATGTAATCCAGATATGCCTTTAAGTTCCTCCCTAGTTGGTTCTTAAAGATCTTATTCACTAGCCATTGGTAAGTGGCTCCCGCATTCTTTAGCCTGAAGGGCATAGAGGTGTAACAGTAGGTTCCCTTCTCCATTATAAAAGATGTCTTTTCCTCATCTTCCGGATGCATTCGAATCTAGTGATAAAACTATTTAGTGTCTAGAGAAGACAAGTATCCATACTCTGCTGTGGAGTCTACCAATTTATCTATCATGGGTAGCGGATAGGAGTCCTTTGGGAAAGCCTTATTAAGATTCGTAAAGTTTACACACATTCTATAAGACATATTAGACTTCTTTACCAATACCATGTTGGCTAACTAGTCTGGATATTGCACCTTTCGGATGAAGCCAACCTTTATGAGCTTGCTTACCTCCTCATCAATGATGATCTGTCTTTTAACCCCGAAACATTGCTTATTCTATTTAATAGGCCAATATGAGGGGTCCATATTCGATTTATGAGTTATAAAATCTGGCTTAATTTTGAGCATTTCTATAGAATCCCAAGAAAATGATGCTTTGTTGCAGGCTAAGAAGACTTGGGCCTCCTCCTTCCTCTCTATCTGGAGGCTGGAATT
The DNA here is from genome assembly GCA_948294925.1 of Codiaeum variegatum. Classification (NCBI taxonomy): domain Eukaryota; kingdom Viridiplantae; phylum Streptophyta; class Magnoliopsida; order Malpighiales; family Euphorbiaceae; genus Codiaeum; species Codiaeum variegatum. The sequence continues at coordinate 4,701 of CAOJBK012059788.1, forward strand.
AAGCTTGAGGCATTTTTGGGGTGTCACTTCTTCGATAGGGAAGTCTTCCAACTCTTCTACTGGTTGTGTTCTTTGAGGGATTTCTTTCACATTCATCTAAATCATCCCTATTTCCTTAACCTCTATGTGAATCATGGTCCGCTTCTTCCTAACAGGCTCTATTTTTCTTTCTTCCCATGGAGCCCCAAATATATCTAGGTTTGTACCATCGGTTAAAGGAATTCTAACTCTTCTCCTCTTCACGTTCACATCAACATCTAAATCATATAGAAGGGGCCTTCCAAATAGCACATTATAGGCCACAGGGACCTTAACTACCATAAAGGTGGCCATTAAAGTGATCTCTCTTGGCACCTTACCCAAGGTAAATGGTACTATGATGGTCCACAGAGTTAGAATTATTGTTTGATTTAGAGTCTAGAAGGGACTTTCTAATTTTATTAAGTCATATTCTCTTAGTCCAATTTTCATGAATGCTACATCTGACAATAAATTTACCGAACTCCCATCATCCATGAAGAGCCAATGCACATTGTATTTATTAATAATGGCTTTTATGATTACGTGGTCTGCCCTAGGTTTAGATTGCCATACTTCCTCCTTCATTGGCCTTTTAGTTCCATTATAGAACATATACTCTGGTTTCTCCTTCTTTCAGGACAAGGCCTTGACTTGATTGTGACTTAGGACGACTTTGAATGGTCCACCCGTTAGGTAAGCCATATCCCCTACCAATCTATAATTGATGATTATTCTTTTGGCCTTGTCTTTATCTGTTTGACTCATGCTGGCTTGATCTTTCTTTATAAAACCTTTAAGACAACCCTATTTAATGAGCCTCTCAATTTCCTCCATCAGGGTTATGCACTTATTGGTGTCATGCCCATGGGTAGTATGGAACTTGCAATATCGAGCCTTATCACTCTTGTCTAGATCTTTCCTGAAAGGCCTAGGTTTTTGCCAGATATCCCTATTTTGAAATGAGGCAAAGACCGCTTCTGGGGCCGCTGTCAACAAGGTTAACTTTGAGATGTACATAGTACTTCTAGTCCCACTCTTAGTTTTCTGAGATGTGCCATCTGCCTCTGACTTTTCCTGCCCCTCTTTTTTCCTTGTCTTCTTCTCAGGCTCTGTAATTGCCTCTTTCACCTGCTTTCCACTAAGAACCTTAAAGTAGCCGTCATGGATAGTGTCATTCTATAAGGATTCCACTGCCCTAGATTAGTTGAGTTTGGTTACTTTTAGGGCCTCCCTGTTAAATCATGTCAGATAATCCCTCCGGGAATTTCCTTCTGACTGCTTGACTTCCTCCAAAGCCTGGGTATTCATTTCAGAGGGAATGCTTAACCCAAAATGCCTCAAAAAATGACTAGCTAGTTGTTTGAAACTTGCCACACTTCCTGGCTCTAGCTTGTCATACCACTTAGTAGCTACTCCTTCTAGGGACACTCTGAACTCTTTGCACTTAATTACATCATTATTACAGTATAGTTCTATTGCATGTTTATAGTCCATGAGGCAGGGTATAGGATCTGTCGAGCCATCATACTACTTAACTTGGGTGCCTTAAACTTGTCTGGCATGCCTTATTCAGTGATATCAAGGACAAAGGGTGACTTCAAGGCTAATACTAAGTTCAAGTCACTAGATATTCTTCCTCTCCAATGACCCATCTCTTCTACCATGATTTTTCTCACCTCTTCTCTACTCTCCTAGGGCCTCTGTTGGCTCATGGCCTCCTAGCCTTCAACTCTATTTCTCCTATAGTGTGATCTTTTTAGAGATATCCTCACATTACTCCCCCTCTACTCTCTTTGAGAGCGAAGGTGACCAGCTGTAGATCTGGTCCGCCTGGAGGACTCTCTTGTACTTCTATCTACGGTCCTACTTCTCCTCCTCTCTCTTCTTCTTATCCTTGATCTCTCCCTCTCCCTTTTATCATCATCCACCCTTTCCTCCCTTCGGCCTCTCTCGTAGTCCCTCCTTACCACTTCTCCTCCTCCCCTTCCGTGGCTCTCCTCTACTCCCTCCCCTCGAGCATTCTCTCCCAATACCTCCCCAATAACTGACCTTAGCTTGCCTAGCTCTCTAATTTCCCTTCTTTTCTCCTCACCATTTCCCTTCCCATTTCCCACATAATTAAGGCTGAGGCGCCTATTTATCCTCCTCCCATTAATGTTCTCTGGGTCTCTAAAGGGGTTGAGGTCTTGTGGTGAGGTATTTTCTAGGGCTTTGGTAGTTTGGAGCAAGGTGGTTAGGAGTTGGACGATATAGGGTAAGCTAGTTTGTAGGTCATCAAGGGTGACTGAAGTAGGTGGTTGTATACCACCCAGAGGTAGAGCCATGGAAGGTGTTTGGAAAAGGAAGCTCTACAAGATTTAGGCTGGTGTTAGGGTATCAAGTGTGAGCCATGTGGTGGATGGGTTTGGTGGATTCAAAGAAGTGCTAGCTATATAGACAAGAGGTATTAGAGTGGTTTTTGTCATGTCTTTCTCCATATTTTCTCCCATCCCAAACAGTGGTTGTGGTTTGTAACTTCAAGAAAAAAAATTAAGTTTTTCCTAGTGAAAGAATCACCTTAAGGATTCAAACAAATAAACAATCTCCACAGACTGTGCCAATTGAGGGAGGAATGTACTTAACTCGTATTAATTTATACCACCCGAACACAGCCCATTGATCACTCCATTCATTATATAAATGCTTAGTAGTAACTCAACAATCAATAGATTTAGTCCAAATGCAAATATCATCTTGCAAACCTAAAAAAGAAACTGAGTCCAACAACCTTTCCATTTGCGGGATAAGCAAACAACAAGAGCCACGAAATTTTCAATTCTCCATTCTCACGAAAATTTTTATATTTATTCTATGTGAAAATGTATGAGATTAAGTACATGTATTGTAATATAATATAATTAATTGATCTTTGGGTAAATGTATAGATTCTAGTATCATGCAGTTTTATCAATGTATAATAATAAGTTTCTACGCATATATAATTTATGTGGTGATTTTTAGATTTTAACATTGTATAAAATAATAAATACATAAGTATATACTTTGCATAATTTATGTTTAACAGTTAATGAAAACATAATTAAATTATTGTATATAATTTTTATGGATGAATGTATAAAACAAAATACCATATATGAACCCATATTATATATTAAATTACAATAACATCATAAAAATTATATAAGAGATTATTTTTCTTTAATGAAACATCATATAATAACTTTATTTATATACATCTTATAATGATAATTTTAAATTGGTTTCTAAAAAAAGGAAGGCAACACTAATTTATTAATTTTATGAAATAAATATATTGAATTAAAATAATAAAATTAGATTGTATTCATTGTAAGAAAATAATAGTATATATATTTGATAATATAATAAAAAAATTACTTAATAAACTTTATTTTTATTTAAAATATCTAATACATTTTATTTATTTAATATATTAATTGTATATTTTTCAAAGGATTTAACAATAAATTCGTACAACTTAAGGGAATATTGCTAGTTAATGTTAAATTTGTAATTTTCGTAATGAAAATTTTTATGATTAAATGAAAAAAAAATAAACTTTTAAGTAAATTATAAATTTAATTACCAATAGATTGACAATTAGGATTATGATTATTTGTTTTAATCTATCAATAATCTTTGATTGTCAAATTTTAAAATTCATGAAAAATTACAGTTTATATAAGTTCATGTTTTTAATTTTTTTCTGAATATTTTTTTAATTATTTTAAATAAATAGGATGTGGATTTGATAAATATACATATTTTAATTAATCCCAATTTTTTCCTACACAAAAAATGATTGTTAATTTTAAATGAATAAACTACTAGTTAGTCCTTAAGATTTGGTCAAATTAATGACTTTATCCTCGTATATAAGAAAACGACAAAGAAAATCCTTAAGATTTGTCAAATAACCATGATAAATCATTTATTAGTCCCTAGATTTTGATATAATTAATACTTTAATATTTATCTTTGGCCAAACTTATTATTTAGTACTTCTATTTTGAATTTGTTAAACAATTTAATTCTTTAGTCTCTAGTTTTATACCTTTCATTAGCTTTTTTTTTTTTTTTTGTAAAACAACTAAAAGAAGACAATATATATAATTGCAAAATAATTGTCTAAATGCATACACTTCAAAAATTTTACTTTTAACAAGTTATTTTGCTAAAACAAATTAAGACTTTGAGCTGAAAAATTGATTACACAGACATATATATTTTTTTTAAGTTTAAAACTTCAGTTAGTTATTTGTATAATACTTATTAAATTATTTTGGTTATTTCTCAAAAAACTAATAGAAAGATATAAAATTAGAGATTAAAAGACTAAATTGTTTGACAAAATCAAAATAGAGAAATTAAATAATGGATTTGGCCAAATACGAGAACTTAAATGTTAATTATGACAAAATCTAAGCATTAAATAGTGATTAATCCAATTAACTATTTAATCTTTCCATCTTTTATGTTTAATTTTTTTTTCATAAATTGATTGCTTTATCAAAAATGTATAAGAAGATATGATTTCAATCATATAATAATTGTTGAAAATAAATATTGATAAGACGTCAAACAAAATTTTTTAACAAAATGTTTTGGATCTGTGTTCGATATTTTAATAATCTCAATTTTCAATAATTATATGATTGGGCTAATTTTTTTAATACATTACTTAAAATACGACAAATTTATAAAAATAAATTAAAAAATAAAATATTATAAAAATAAATAGTTAATTTGACTGAATCTTATCTTTTCAAAATGTCTTGACGAAATAGATCAAAATAGATTAAATAATCACTTAACCGTTTTAAATTTTTAAGTTTATGCAGGATGAGGCAGAGGAATATAATAAAATACTTCACCGTCCATCCACCGTTACCTTAATTAAAGAAGGAAAAAAAAAAAGCATTTTGCTTAAGAACTAATTGATCAGTGATTAGTACTATATATTAATTAATATGTGTATAAGTGTTGAAATGATGATAAATAGTGGAAAATAAGACAAGCTTTTTGTTGAGTTGTTTAGTTATAAAAAAAAGAAGAAGAAAATGAGATGGAGAGCATTATCATCGAAGTACGAGAAGGGCATTGTGGATGGGTCGTTTTCTGGTACACAGAAGCTGTTCTATTGCACACTAAAAACTAACAACGCAAAGCTAACTTACTACAGTCAGTTTGTATTTGAGAAGGGAAACACCAAAGTCATGCATGTCAGATTAAGTGTATAGAGAGATAGAAGTTAAAGCTACAAATCTTTAACTTTATAAAGAAAATCGGTGAGTTGGGAAATGGGGGCATCATGGTTTTTGGGGAAAAAAAAAACTCCTTTTTAACTATCTATAACCAAACAAATTAAACTTGTTCTTGTAGCCTTGTTGCTAAAGTAAAACAATGACACTATGTTTAAAATTCAATCACTAAATTTAATGATTTAAATTAAAGATCGGTTTTTTAAGAGACCCATAAGCTAAAGATAAAATAGGTGGGTGAGTGGCGGTGGTGCTGATTCAAAGGTAAATAGGGGTAGGGAACATTCTGAGATTTGGCCTTTTGTGGGTGGCTGTCAAAAGATTAGGGTGAGGAACAGCTTATTTTTTTGATGGGAAATTTTTTGGTTTTGTTGGGTGGATTTGGTGGTATGTGGGGTTACTCCTTTTGGGGTTTGTCCTGCAGGTAATAGCCCTTTTCATGCATTGAACGTTTGTGTTCTGTTCTCTTCTGCTGCCCATTGCCATTTTGATTCTTCTTTTGGTACTTTTAAGTAGCTAAGAGATAGAAGGTCCTTTGCTTTGGGACACATTTCTGGAGACCCATCTTCAAGGTGAAGTGCCATTATTTGATTCCCGTTCTTTCTTTCTTTCTCTATTATTCCTTTTATATCTACTACCATTTAATTCTTGTATTGATACTTTTATTGACTATGATTTTTATTCATCCTTTTCTTGTACAAATCTTTTCTTGTTTACGCTGTTCTGTACATTAGAGTTGGCTCTCACAAGCTTAACAGTCTAATGAAAATAATATGTTCTACAATGACTAGCAAAAAAGATGGTTTGGGTGGTGTTTTGAAGCTGATAATAAGTTTTCCTGTAGTAAAGTTTTAATTTTTATTTTTTTTCCTGTTAAAGAATACAGTATGTTGTTTAAATTGATATCTGTGTCACATTCTTGACTTTGATTCTACCAATCTTGGGTATTCAGCTACACTTAGAAATTGACAACTTTGGTGGTAGTGATGCTCCCTTGTATAAAATTGATGCTTGTTGTCCACTCTTTGGGTGGTTCCTTGAACTCATATCAAGATATGCTGTTCTTTGGTTGCAGGTGTTTGAAGCTTTAATTCAAGAGCTGATTTGTAAAGAATTTCTGGTCTTGAAGCTTTGTGGACCAGAATAAAAAGGGGTTTTAGTAGTTTGTGAATGTTAGATCTATTGATATAAACAAATGATATAAGGAAGGTGGTGTCAGTTTTGAGCAAGTGAGGGTGTCTCATTTTTTACTTTATACAAAAATTCTCAAGACAATGTCTCCTTTGTTAACCTTCCCAGTCCTGGCTCCTTGGACTCTGTAACCAATTTAGGAAGCAAACTCACTTCACTTTGTCAAAAATCAAAACTATCCTCATTCACTCATTTTCTTTCTCATCTCAGCCTTATTTTGTGGCCAAGATTCGATCTTAGAAACTTATCATCAAGAAGCCTTTGAGGGGTTTATTTTTCCCTTTTTTTTTTCTTGAAATATTCCTGGTGAGTTTAGTTCACTAAATTGTTGATTTGGTACAAGTCAGAACTTAAAAGAGTATTGAAAGAGGAAGCTGAGGAGCTGATCTTTGTTTGCCAAAATGAAATTCATGAAACTTGGATCCAAACCTGATTCCTTTCAGTCAGATGGGAACAATATTCGGTGAGTCTTAGATCCTTCTTTGGCTATCTATTAATTTTATTTTTGCTATTTAGAATCTGGTACTAGGATTCAATCTCACTAATGAAACTACCCTTCCCTTAGTTATCCAAATATAAACATGTATATATACACAACTCAACTCAACTCAACTAAGCCTTAGGCCCAAGTTAAATGGGTTGGCTACATGTTGGTGTTTTCCAATTGAGTTATTTCCATGTGCCTTAATGTATTTATGTTTGCTTTTATTACATGTCTATTGATGTTTAGTTTGTGTATTTTGAGGGCATAGTCTCTCTTCAGTCTTACTAAAAGTCAATCATTTTAAGTTCAACTAATTAAGGATAGGCTTGGCAACTTAATAGCATGTCTTGAGAAATTGTTCAAACTGTACAATTTCTGGGTTTGGCTTGCCACTAAATTTTAATTTTATTCCGTAAATGTTTTATTTTTC
>CAOJBK012061519.1:0-21922 GCA_948294925.1 Codiaeum variegatum
AACCACTGATAATAGGACCTGAACATTTTTTTTAATAAGCTCCCACACCATTTCTGGTTTTTTTAACTCCAATGATCCTCCTCCAGATGCCAACAAAAGTTATCTATTGTTGTAGTTAAGACCATTGGTGAAGCTCTCTACTTGCTGCCATAGATCAAACCCATGATGTGGACATTTAAGCAACAAGTCCTTGAACCTTTCCCAGCCTTCATAGATTGATTCCCCCTCTGGCTTTAAAAAGAGCAAATTTCTTGACGGAGCTTGGCGGTCTTTGCTAGGGGAAAGTATTTCTTGAGAAAAGCCACTGCTAATTACTCCCAAGTTATGAAATGTCCGGCGGGAAAAGATTTCAACCACTTTTTCAGATTATCCCTCAAGGAGAATGGGAACAACCTCAACTTTATAGCATCCTCCGATACCTCATTCATCTTGAATGTATCACAAATCTCGACAAACTCATCCAAGCGGGTGTAAGGATTTTCATGAGTCAAACCTCCATATTGAAAAGAGTTTTAGATCATCTGGATAATGGCCGACTTGATCTCAAAATTGTTGGAGTCCACCGGTGGCCTTCTGATCGGACCTCCAACATAATTTAGATCCACTCATGCAAAGTATTGCATGGTCATGGCATGTCTATTCCCGTTGCCACTAAGATTATTTCTACCCTGATGTCCTTCCATCTCTATCGCAGGGCTGTTAACTTCACTTCCAGAGAACCCTCTTCCATTACATGAATCGGTCGATTATCAGCTTCCTCTGGAATTGGATTACTGCCTTCCAAAGCTAATCTCCTTGGCTGCCACTCAATCCGTTGAATCTCGAGATTAAAAGGGTGCAATTGAGATGAGCTAGCTCTGGTCATTCACTAACCTAAAATAAGACAAAAGAAGAAAAAAAAATTAAACACAAAGAAAATAAAGGCTAAATCAATAGCATTGGATTTATTGTTAGGGTTGATCGTAACAAAACAAAATAAAATCCCTGTTAACGGCGCCAAAAACTTGATCGCATGCAGCCACAACACCCGCAAGTGCACTGGATAGTATCAAGTAGTAAAACTAGTAAGTCCTAGTATTGTTCTCCCAAGGGATTCATTAGTTTATTTGATCGAGTACCAACTTAGTCTCCTAATCTATTGTCTATCTCATAATAATTTTCAGGTTGAGTGAACTAATTTTAGACTATGGAATTTAAAAAGAACTGAACTTGCACTTAATAAAAGCTAAAGAAATCAAAAATCAAATCTGGAAATTAAGATGAATTAAAGCATCTACCTAGACTTCGACTCATATTACTCAAATTATATGTTCAATCAACAAATTAATGAATATGTTAATTAATCATCAAGTGGGATTTTTTCAAAGAATTAGGTTTAAATCTTTCTCAAGTATTTCTAAGTAATAGAAAGGGAATCTCTTCTCAATCCTATTCAATTAGAAATAACATGAAGGATCAATGAAAAATATAAAAAAACCCTAGGAATTTGTGAATCTATCTCTAGAAAACACAACAAATCTATTAAGCTTATGAATGTTCTAGGTTTAAACTTTCTATCTCTAGTAAAGCCTAAACAACACAAATCAAGAACAAGCATGCTTTTGTCATTGATTTACAGAAAAAATAATTATCAAAATCTAAACTTAATGAAAAACCTAAACATTCATTGAATAAAAATGTTGATCAATCCATAAAATCGAGTAATACTCATCTAATCTAGGTAGATAAATGTATTTAATTCATAATCAAATAAAAAAACAAGAAAAGGATAAGAAAGTATAGAAATCCATGAAGTTCATAAAAACCCAATGAGATTTCAACTGAATCCTTGTAATTCTTGCTCCAATTTGGGATGATGATCCGTAATCCAGCCTTAAAAGCCTTCCTTTATATGTTTTTCTAAGGTTTCTGGAGCCCTAGATTGATTTTGAATGAAGTTAGATCAGTGCTTTTTCGTAAGAGTCCAGTTTTTTTTTAATATGAAATTTTATGGTGTTTTATAGGCATTAGAGTACTATCACGGGCGACTCTCATGGCCCATGCCCATGCCCATGATAGCCTCCTGTGTCTTTGCCTTTATTTGGTGAGAAGCAATAAGATCCCACGGTCCCTGTCACAGCCCGTGACCGGGACGGTGAGAAACTACTATTTCTCACACCTCCTTATCTAGTTTCTCCCACGGTCTAGCCTCTCTCTATCACGGCCCGTGCCAATGGCTGTAACAGCCTTCTGCCCTTAGTCTGGTGGGAGACAGTAAGCTCTCATGGTCCCTGTCACGGCCAGTGACGGGGACCATGAGAAGCTACTAATTCTCACGTCCTTCTCTTGCTGCTCCCACTGGTGGAATATCCTCTATTATGGCCCGTGCCACCAGCCGTGATAGATCACTATCTTCCAATCCCCATCAATTCTCACAGGCTGTAAGGCAGCCCTGAGCCTTCATTCTTCACTCCGTTTTCATGCATTTTCTTCGTCCTTCGAGTCTGAACCTCGAAATAGTTACTCCTAGCTCTGGAATTCAATTGATTGCTTAAAAATAGCTGAAAACACTATAACAAACACATTAAATTCAATTTAAAAAGTAAAATCATCAAGAATATAAGGTAAAATAATGTATAATTTGCTAGTTATCAATCTTTTAACACAAAAATAACCCAAAAGAATTAATTAAAGAAAATAAACCTTAATTAAAGTGCAAAAAAATCCAATACCTTAGAGAAATTCAACTTCAATATTTAACACAAACTAAATTGATGAAGAATTGCAAAAATAATGAAAAACTATGAAAACAAATCACTCAAAGTCAATTTAAATCCTCTATTAACTATGTTCTCTCTCAACAAAATTTTTTAGAATGGCCTTGGATGAACTCTCCCTTGATTACTTAACCTAGAACTCCTTATATAATGAAAAATAAGGCTTAAGATATACATAATCCTTAAAAGAATCAAATTTCTACACTGATTTGGAAGGGTCAGTATGTCCTCAAAACTTACATGCATGGGCCCTTGCGTCAGGCGTCTTGCCTTGTGTAGATTTCTGTAACTTACGATTCCAATGTTAAATTTTTCTAGTAAGGCCCACGGGTGTCCACACGACCCATAATGGTCTCGCGTGGCCCATACCACATCTAAAATCTTCAGCTCCTTTAATCCAATAGCTCGCACAGCCTGGAACTCAAATGTTACGGCCTATATGGGTTTAGGCACGGCTCATGCCAAATTAAAACTCCTTAAAGCTCTCCAAACATTGCTCCTTGTGAATACATTCACTCAAGAACTCCATCTCTCAATCCAAATACTTCATTTTTTCACAGTTTCCTGACTTTCTCTAAAAGATACTCAACAAACACATTAAACACAATTTTTGGATAAAAATAAACTTAAATTCTAAAGGAAAATATGTAAAAATATGTATAAAACAACTACCCCACACTTAAACTTTGCTTGTCCTCAAGCAAAATAGAATAATGATAATGATTTGAAAAACTTAACTTTCTAAAATCAAACTATGAAAAATCAAGTTTCAACTTTTCTCATTCAGTTATTCAACCTGGTCAATGTTAAAATTTTAATACGTAGTTAGCCAAATATTAAACTTAGAACTCAATTTCAACAATATTATTGGCATTATAGCATAGCCAGTCATTAAAGGCTAAACGATCGAGCAAAACTTCTTTTTATGCAACAAAGCTAAAATTCAGGCTAATAAAGATGTTCATGCTTAGGAATCAACTCAATCTTTTTGAAAATAACATACATATTATTCAACATTTAAGCAAATGCACTTTTTTTTCTTTTTTTTTCACATCAAGGAGCCCGAATTAAATGATTTTGTCATTAGCCTTTTGAAACGAAGGTAAACACTCTGTGGTTCTAACCTCCGATTGCTCAACTTATCACTTATATCAATCGGCTACTAGAACTATTCATAATTCCTTTAGATTTGTTTCACTTTACGCAAAATAGGAACCAGCTGAATATGGAATTATTTTCAAAGCTTCTTATTATTTTTTTTTTTGAAATGCAATTTTTCAGATTTATTCGCAATCCATCCAAGTTAAATAATGACATCATTAAACTTCTAAGATTACTAAAGATATTTCATCAAAAACCTCAGCTTTGCAACATTCCAATCCATATACTCAAACTTTTAACAAGAATTTCAAATTTTAATGATACTCTAATATCAATGAAACTCTTTACTTTTAAAATCTAAACCCAAAATTCAGCAACTAAGTAAGAAAATTAAAACATTGACCAAAAATAATAATCAAAATTTTGAAAAATTCTAACAAAGAAAAACATAGCTCAATTAAGAACGTTAAGTCATCACCTCAAAGTCAAAACTTATTTTTGCTTGAGTTCAAACCAAAATTAGCCAAATTAAAGCACAAGTCAAGTTTTTAAATCTTCCCCCCACTACCACCACCACCAACACCATCCCACTTAATATACACATTGTCCCCAATGTGTTTAAAAAGAAAAATTTTAAATAAAAATGAAAAGAAAAACTTGCCCAAAATTATACCGTTGGACACAAAAAGAAAAAGCAAATAGGCTCCAAGAACGAACCATGCATCCTTCTTTGTATTACAAGTGAGCATAAAAGAAAGAAAACTTGAAAGCATAATGGTTATATACATCCATAATATCCAAAAATAAAAATTAGTTATCAGTACCAAATAAAATATAAAAAGAAAAGAAAAATAAAAAGAAATAAAAGAAAAACCATTGTTCCAAAAAGAGAGAGATTTGTAGTCACTCCTCATCCGATGATATATCCTCCACATCATCATCAGAAGAAGAACTGTCTAGGGACTAATCAACTTCTTCGGACTTTGGGGTCGGTTTGCTTAGTGTATAATTATTGGCAGCCCAAAATTGAATGCTTTCATTGATCAGCCACTCTATGTAATCTTGATTACGGTACAAAAGATGAATGAAATGCTCATGATCTTGGCACCCATGATAACCTACACTCTCAATCTAACACACTTGATGCTCAAGAGGCATCGATTTCTTATCATTTTGCCCTTGGTTACTGTATTGACCACCCAACAAGCTCCTCTAATCAAAATAATCTATTTTCTGCCCTTGCACATAAGATGGCAGATTCGAAGGTGGCAGTGCACTTGTACTAGGTCTAGCTTCATGAATAGATGTGCTTGGTCTAGCAAAGGAAGTACTAAGACCCGTACCATGTGAAGAAAAGCTAGGACCAACAGTAGTAAGAGGAAAAAAACAAAAAGTGGAATAGGTGGGAGTGAAGGAACTGACTCACCGGGAGTACCATGAGAAGCAGATGGTGGTGGTGGATCCAATCAAGCATACTCTTAGTCAAACTATTGAATCTTCTCTATATCCATAAAAATTTGCGTACTATCGACAGTAAACCCATCCTCATGCTCAAAATTACAACCCAAATTTGTAGCCAAACGGGTCTCATACGCACCACCAGCCAATGAACCATCCTTTTTTGTAACTTGATTCATGAAAAACTTCAATAAAAAGTAAGGTAGATTCAAACGAACTCCTCTACACATATTACCCAAGATCATCTCATCATCAGTTTGTATGTGCCCTGTACTCTTAAGCCGAGCTGTGATCATGTGGGATAACAAGTTGTGGATAACCCTCATATAAAAATCCTTATTAGCTGTGGCTTTCTCTTAACTTAGATGAAACTTTGTATTAATCCCAATATGCTTTTTCCACCAAGCATCCCTCTGCTCATATCTACCCCAATCTGTTATAGCCTTTTTATATATAGAAGAATCAATCTCCTCTTATGTGTATAACCCAAACAGTCTACCAAACTCAGCCACTGACACTTTGTAATCCACCCCATTAAGCCTAAACTGAACTTCCTTATCCACATTGAACCGTTTGCCCTCATATCTCAGTGTGCAATAAAACTCCAATGTCAACTCACAGTAAGCGATCTAATTGATGTTAAACAAATTTCTCCACCTTGGAAGCTCAGTAAACTGCCTCAACTGTCCATGGAGAGGTGTGCCCTCCAAACTTGCCTAATCAATCAACCAGTGGGGAAAGAATGGCTTATTATCCAAATCAATAAACCTCTACTGGAACTCATTATCATAAAATTTCAAGTTTTTATGGCCTGCTATAAATGAGTCATTAATTGACCTAGGTGACAAGAGTGGGGGCAGGGGGATTCACCGCACTAGAAGTACATGCTCTATTCTTTCCCTTCGATTTAGCCACTCCTTTTTCGTTTCTATCTCATACCATCTATAAAACAAATAAACTAACAAAAAACAAACATTCCAAGCATAATCCCACAAGTTAGTTCCTAAATCTTAGCCCAACCAAACAACATTAAATGCAAAATCAACCAATAACCACACGACAATGCCAAATTTTGATCAAAATAATCTAAAAATGTAATTTAAGTGCAAATTGAATGATCAAAGTGTTCAAAATTGGCTTAAAATTTCATTCATGCATTTCACCAAACATATGGTAGGCGACATTGGTGGACAAAGATTAAGCATAAATCAATCATAGTGCAACCTCCATTTCAACAAACCAACACAATTCAATCAAATAAACAAGGAATTTTTAATTTCCCATCAAAATTTTTGTAAAACTAGGGTTTATAGTTTCATATAATTCCATCAATGAATAACCCTAATTCTAAGTGTGATTTTGGGTAGAATAGAGATTAAATCAATCAATTTATTTCAAATAATCATCAATCCTATGTGTTCTCATCCTAAATCATAATTTTATTCAAAATAAATTGAAAATGTCGATTGAAAAGCACTTACTTGTTTACTTTGAAATAATTGAGAATAAAGTAAGTGATATGAATGATTCAGTCCAAATATCAATGAATAAAAGAAGGAAAAAATTTAAGAGTGATTTTGTATGTTAAGGAGTAGAAAAAATTATGCAAGGTAGTCGGTGTGTGTGTTTGGTGAAGGAAACATCAAGTTTAGTTTGAAAATAGCTCATTAGAGCGCATGTTTAGCTAGGGCGCACTGGACAAATTAATCGCACATGGGTCCATGTGTGTTGCAAATAACCCGTGCCCCTTTTATAATTTCAAATAAAGAGACATTTATGGCTTATTTAATTTTAGAATGGCCTCATGCCTAGTGTAAATTGGCCCATGCGAGTTTCTGTTTGGAAAACTAAAAAACTTACTAGTTAAAACAGTAAGGTGCACAAGATTGATTTAGTTTGGCATGGACCCGTGCCTACTTAATCCCAACCCATGTGGATTATTATTTCTCAAAATCCTAAGCTTACCTCTGCACACAGTAAGGCACACGGGGCCTTTAGAATATGGCACGGCCCCGTGCCTACAGATAAACCCCCAGTGCCACTTACTGTGTCTTGAAATTTTTAAGTAAAAATTTCAATTCTTACTTACCACTTACCACACATTTGAATATCCAATTTAGCTCCTTAAATACCATAAATTCCTACAAAATCACAACTCAAAACAACCATACCCATGCATTATCTCTTTGACAATGAAATTAAAAACTTAAACTAAAAAGAAAAACAAACTTACAAATAATCTAATTCAGTGGGTTTCCTCCCACTATGCACTTATTTAACGTCGTCTTAGCTGGACGTTGTGGAAGAATTCAAGGATCTTAAAGCAATATGCATTCAATTTCGTTGATTTCATCCAAACTACCAAAATATTACTTAACTCGATGACCATTAAAGTAAATTTCTCATTAGTTCTTAAATTAAGCAATTTGACTACTCCCGAAGGATACATATGAACTACCTCGAAAGGACCACTCCAACGTGATTTGAATTCTCTAGGAAATAATTTAACATGGGAGTTAAAGAGTAAGACTTTCATACCTGGTTCGAAATGCTTACAAAGAAGCTTTCGATCATTAAGCACCTTTGTCCTCTCCTTGTAAATCCTTATGCTTTCATATACCTCGTTCCGAAGCTCCTCCAATTTCGATAGCTGCAACATCCTCTTTCCTTTAGCCTTGTCCATATCAAAGTTAAGGGCTTTAATTTCTCAATCAGCCTTATGTTCAAGTTCCACAGGTAAATGGCATGCCTTGCCAAATACTAGCTGAAAAGGGCTCATGCTAATTGGAGTTTTAAAAGCAGTCCCATAAGCCCATAGAGCTTCATTCACTCTATTTGACCAATCTTTCTTTGACGAGTTAACCGTGTTCTAAAGGATTCATTTCAATTGTTTGTTCGAGGTCTTAACTTGTCCTGAAGTCTGAGGATGATATGGAGTTGCCACTTTATACCTAACACCATGTTTGCTCAGCAATTTCTCAAAAATTTTTTTACAAAAATGGCTTCCCCCATCACTAATGATCACTCTTGGTGTGTCATACCTGTTAAAGATAAAGTCTTTGATAAAACTAACACAACAGTAGCATCATTAGTCTAGGAAGGAATTGCTTCCACACACTTTGAAACATAATCAATACTAACTAGAATATACTGAAATCCAAAAGAAATGAGAAACAGTCCCATAAAATAGATACCCCATACATCAAAAATTTCAATCACAATAAAGTTAGTCAGGGGCATCTCTTTCCTTTTTCCTATATTGTCTACTCTTTGGCATTCATCATAATGTTTGCAATAAGAATGAGCATCTTCAAATAAAGTAGACCAATATAAACCACTTTGGAGTGCTTTTTCAGCATTTTTTTTCTCCAAAGTGTTCACCATAATGCATATCATGATAAAATTTTAAAAACTCTTACCTGTTCCTCCTCCGGAACACATCGTCGAATAATTTCATCTTTGCAAATTCTAAACAAATAAGGCTCATCCCAAAAATAAAATTTGCAAATACGAAATAGTCGTTTCTTTTCTTAAAATGACATATCCTCCCAACCATGCCACATGTAATATAATTAGCTATGTCAGCAAACCATGGGGTTTGTAACAATCTAAACAATTGTTCGTCAGGAAATGCCTCTAATTCTTTGATGGTGTTACTTAATTTAGATTCATTATTGGATGAGAAGGGTAACCTATACAAGTGATTAGCAACTACATTCTCACTACCCTTCTTATCACGTATTTCAGAATCAAATTCCTGAATAAGCAACACCCACCTAATCAAGCTAGTTTTCACATGTTATTTTGTTAATAAATATTTTAGAGTTGAATGATTAGTTTGAATTATGACTTCAAACCCAACTAAGTATGCCCTAAACTTATCTAATGCAAAAACAACAACAATCATCTCTTTTTCAGTTGTGGTATGATTCGATTAAGGACTAGAAAGGGTTAGACTTGCATAGTATATGACTCTCAAAGATTTGTCAACTCATTATCCTAAAACAGCCCCCAATGCATAATTTGATGCATCACACATAAGCTCAAAAGGTAAGGACCAATCGGTGGCAATAATAACAGGAACAGTAGTTAATTTCTCTTTCAAGGTATGAAAAGTTGTCATGCATTCAACATAAAATTCAAATGGGAGATCTTTCCCTAATAGCCTACTCAAAGGTTGGCTAATTTTGGAGAAATCCTTTATGAATCTCCTATAAAAACTAGGATGACCTAAAAAACTTCTTACCCCTTTTGTAGATGTAGGAGGGGATAAATTAGAAATTAAATCAATTTTAGTTGTATCTGCTTCCATATCTTTACTAGAGACAATATGACCCAAACTTTGCCATGATCAACAATAAAATGACTCTTCTCCTAACTCAAAGTAAGATTGCATTCAATGCATCATTCCGAAATGGAAACTAATTTACTCAAGCAATCATCAAAAGAATTTTCTAAAAATAGAAAAGTCATCCATAAATAGCTCAATGTAATCATCAATCATGTCAGAAAATACCAACATCATACATCTTTGAAAAGTCATTGGTGCATTGCAAAGGTAAAAAATTATACAACTGAAAGCAAATATGCCTAAAGGGCACGTGAAAGTCGTCTTGGCCTAAACCTTCGATGCAGTAACCACTTGATAATAACCATAAATTCCATTAAGAAAATAATAATATGCATGGCCATCTAACTTATCTAACATCTAGTTAATGAACAGCAAATGAAAGTGATCCTTTTTTGTGGCATTATTTAATTTTCTATAATCAATGCACATGCGCCATCCCGTCATTGTCCTAGTTGGGACTAGTTCATTCTTTACCACAGTGATCCCTATTTTCTTAGAAACCACATGAATGGGACTAACCCACTCACTATCAGCAATGGGGTAAATCACCCCTTCTTTTAACAACTTAAGGACTTCATGCTTTACTACCTCACTCATAGTTGGGTTCAACCTACGTTGCATATTCTTTTTGGCTTAGCCCCTTCCTTTAAAATTATTCTATGCATCCAAGTGGAAGGACTAATACCCTTTATATCACTCAAACCCCAACATATGGCTTGTTTAAGTCTCTTAAGTTCAACTATCACTCTTTGTTCTTCTTCTTCACTCAATTTAGATGATATAATCATAGGAAAAAGATTCACCCTCACCTAGAAAAACATACTTTAGATGTTATGGGAGCTCTTTAAGCTCCAAATTTTGAGAAGGTTCCTTCTCAACACTTGGGTGCAATGGAACATCTAAAGTCTCAATCTTACTATCCTCAGCTATCTCAGCTTTATTTAAATTATCTAAATAACCTATAATTTCAAGAACTATAAACTCAGTTCCTTCTTAAATTGTAAGTGTGGATTTAAGTTCATCATAAAAAACATGTTGCTCAATTACATCATTAACAACAGAATCAACACAATCAATAAAGTTATATTCATCAATAAGTGAGTTGTCAACATGTATTGTGCTATAGCATGTGAAATTGTTAAATATGGAAATACAACAGTGTGACCCAAAATAGACATAGTCCATTTTCTATGCTTAACATCAATAATAGTATTAGTGGTTGCCATAAAAGATCTACCCAATAAGGTATGTTATTTAGACCTATTAGTCAACCCATCACCCATCTTAAGCACAACAAATTCAACAGGCACAATTAAACCCTTAACTTAAACTAGCATATCCTCAATAATTCTCTTAGGGACTCTTAATGACCTATCGGCTAATTACAAGCACATTTTTATGGGTTTTAACTCACCCAAATTCAATTGGAGAAATAATGCATAAGGCATCAAATTTATACTAGCTCCTAAATCAAGCATGCCTTTAGCCTCTTATCCATTACCTAACTCAATATCAATTACAAAACTTCCAGGATCTTTGGCTTTTAGAGGTAACATATGTTGTAAAACAACACTTGCCACCTCCAAAACAATAATCTTTTCCTCTAATTCTAGCTTATAATTTTTGAATTAAGTTCTTTGAAAATTTTATATTAGTTGGAATGTTCTAGATAACATCAAGTAAGGGAAGATTAATGCTTACCTTTGACAACATCTTAAAAATCTCCTCAAATTATTTATCATTCTTACCTCCCTTGATCCTTTCAAGAAATGGAATAGACGAATGATAGGGATCAACCACCTTGTGAAGCTTGGAAGGAGGTAAGCTTTCTTTCTCTTCCTTCTTCTCTTTGAGCACCTCAGTATGCTCCTTATCATACTCTTCCTCGTTATCTACATCACAAAGGTTAGAACCAACATTATTATTAATAACATTACCACTTTTAAGGACTATGATGGCCTTAGCTCACTCCAGTTGACTTGGAAGCTTTCCTTGTTGCTTGTTGTGCATTTGCGTTACAATTTGACCCACTTGGATCTCCACTTTCCTCATTAAAGCCTCCATAGAATCAAATCGTCTATTATTTACCTCTTGAGTTTAGGTACTTACTTGAATAAATTTATTCATCCTCTAAACTCAAATTTTTAGGTTGTTGTTGAGCACCAGAATTTTCCCCTTGATATGGTCTCCTTTGTATAACTTGAGGCACTTGAGCATTGTTATTTCTTCATCCAAAGTTAGGTAATTTCTTCACTTAGGGTTCTAAGTGTTGGAATAAGGATTATTTTGTACCCTTGGATGGAATACCTCAAGAATTTGAGCTTCCTCAAGCTCTCTCGGTATAGAATCGAATGAACATGAAACAATGTGCTACCTTGCCTTTTTAACAGCTGAACTTGGCGAGTAAATTCAGCAATTTGCATTACCATGTCTTTGCTATGTGATACCTCATGTTCAATGGCTCACCTACTCCTTTCACTCTTTTGCTTGGAATTAGTTCAAAGCCTCTCAAACAATTAATAAGCCTCATCAGGAGTAACCTCACTCATGAAACCTCTAGCTGCATTTTCTACTATCCTTTGGTTATGATAAGTAAGCCCATCATATAAGAATTGATTTAATAGTTGTAAAGGATAGTGATGATATGGGCACTGAATCTGCAACATTTTGAAACATTCCCATGCCTCATGGAAGGGCTTTCCTTCCATCTGAGTAAAAGTAGCAATTTTTGTACACAAGTCAGTAGTTTTTTGGTGGGAATAAAATTTTTGCATAATATAGTATAGAAATCTTCCCATGTAGTCAAATAATTAGAAGGAAATGTCATTAACTAAGTCTTAGCAGCATCCTTCAAGGTATAAGGAAAGCACCTCATTCTCAATTGATCCTTATTCAGACCTTAAAGACGCATAGCTTGAATGACTGAGTAAAAATCTCGAATGAAATTAAGAGGGTCCTCATCAACCATCCTATGAAACGACGATAGCATATTATAATGGATGGATTTCAACTCATAATTCCATGATGTTGTGTCTAATCGGATGCAAGAAGTAGTCGTACCAATGACCGGCTTAGCAAAGTCTTTTATAAGTCTCTTCTCATCAGCTATGATTCTTGGTTGATTAATCCTATTTCTACCCATGTTACCTTAGTTTTGTGGATCTACTACCTCAATCTCCCTGTTGTCAACAGGTGGGTCTTGAATTACTGGTCGATCCTCCGTGTTGTCTTGTCCTCTGTTTACCAATCCGATCCCGTACACGTTATCAACATGAGGAAGAAGTTCTCCTTCAAGAGATCTTATTTCGTTCATAAAATTGGGAAAAGAAAATATAAATAGAAACTAAAAACTACTTAAGTAAATAAAGAAAGAAAAAAAGTAATAACGCCTTGTAACATCTTTAGTTCCTCCGTAACGGTGCCAAAAACTTATTCACCTCAAAATATACTAACTAATAGTGACTGCAACCACAAGTATACAGACTATCATAGCATAGGATGAGAATCCAAGTTTGTATCTCCCAAGCAACTAAAGTTGTTCAGCCTTAATATTTAGTTTCTTAAAAGTGCAATTAAAATTAAAAAGGATTTTGGTTCTGATTTGAAAAAGAAAGTAGATAATTAAGCAAATAATGAATATAATGAATATACAATGATATGAATAAGTCTATAGAAATTGACAATCCATAGTCTATCCTTTATGATATTAAACTATTAATTCAATTAATTAGGTTTAACTCTCCAAAGTTTTGATGCAATTATTCAATTAGAAATTACTTTACTAGCTATCGCATTCATAGAAGTAATCTAGAGAAAATACGCAATTAATCAAAGGAGTTAAGACTTAAACTTATATTCCTAATTCGTTTAAAATCTCAATTGAATAGTTTCAAATTTAGACTTCCACTCTCGCTCCGTCACCTAAACCCTAAATTAACTAATTGGTGATCAACCAATTAGTTAATAGAATTAATTCAATTCAATCAATCTTAAGTTGAACTAAATTAAGAAATTAACAATAATTAATCATATCAAAACTATTTCAGGTTTCAATCTCTAGCCAACAATGAATTTAGTTCATGATTGATTTTATTCTCAACAAATCACCAATAATTCTAAGTAAATCATGCTTAATCTCTTAACATAAAAATAACCCAATGGAACTAAAGCAATTAAGTAAAGAAAATAAATCTCATTTAAAGTGCAGAAAAATCCCATTATCCTTGGAGAAATTCAACTTCAATTATTAACACAAACTAAATTGATGAAGAACAATAAAAAAAAATGAAAAACTATGAAAACAGATCACTTAAAGTCAATCTAAATCCTCTCTAAACTATGTTCTCTTAAGAAAATTGTTTAGAATGGCTTTGGGCGAACTCTCCCTTGATTAGTTAACCTAGAACTCCTTATATACTGAAATAGGGATTAAGATATATATAATCCTAAAGTAATCCCACTTCTACACTGATTCGGAAGGGTCGACACGGCCTCAAAACTTACGTGCACGGGCCCATGTATCAGGCATCTTACCCCGTGCAAATTTCTATAACTTACAATTCCAATTTTAACTTTTTCCATTAAAGCACACAGGTCTCCGCACGGCCCATAATGGCCCCACACTACCCATGTCGCATATGAAATATCCAGTATCTCGAACTGCCTGGAACACAAATGGTACGACTTATATGGGTTTAAGCATGGCCTGTGCCAACTTACAACTTCTCAAAGCTCTCCAAAAATTATGCCTTGTGAATCCATTTACTCAGGAACTCCGTCTTTCGATCCAAATACTTTGTTTTTGCACAATTTTTATGACTTTCTCGAAAAGATACTCAATAAAAACATTAAATGCAATTTTGTTTTGTAAAAATAAACTTAAATGTTAAAGGAAAATATGTAAAAATATACACAATACAATTGTTCAAGTTCTTTATATCCCAGACCTTCCGAAGTCTAAGCTAGGGACATAGATTAACATGATTTGATCCTATCTTTTTTGCATTTCCCCTCTAACAAAAATTAGAAAGAATAGTGTTAACTTTAAAGGTAAACTTTTTTTTTGCAGCAGGAAACATGATATCACATGAATTGGAATTGTTGTTAATATAGACTTGATTAGTGTCTCTCTTGCTTCATGGGATAAATATCTCATTCCTCAACTCAAAGCTTTGTTTCTGACTCACTTGTGCTCATCATTGACTCACTTTAGAAAAAGGAGTACCCAAATACTGCTCTAACTGCTTCATTATGTTAACTCCCATTTTATCTGCTATCTCCTACCTCCATTCATTAGAAGTAATTTTGCTAAAATGTGTTAAGATTTTTTCGAGATTGCTAAATTGTCTCGCATGTTTCATCATACCAGATTATCATTTTTTGAGTTCCTCTACCTCTTCTATATTGGCCTTCCCCATTAAAATCATATCATCAATATATATTGGATGAGTGACTGAAGAAGCCCTCCTCATAGCATTGAACCTTACAATTCTTCCTTCTTGCACAACTTTTTCTAGAATTGCTAAAAGAACATTTGCTGCCACTATATTTAGATAAAGCGATATGGGGTGCCCTTGTCATAGACCCCTGTTAACTCTAAATCTTCTAGAAGACACACCATTGATAAGCACCTGGAAAGTTGTTGTACTAATACATTCCTTAATTAAATCCACAAATCTCATAAGAAAGCCCAAAGCCTTCAACACATCAATTATACACTTCATCTCAACTAATCATATGCTTTGAAGATATCACATTTAATCATGCAGTAGTAATATTTTTTTGAAGAACATCTATTAAAAGAATTCAAAATTTCATGTAATTGCAAGTATGTTATCGTGCATACTTCTAGCTTGGATAAATGTTGCTTAATTGGGGGTAATCAAAGCATTGAACCATGGCTTCAATCTATTTATAATTACTTTAGTTATAATTTTATATATGTAATTGCAAAGGCTAATGGGATAGTAATCTTGTACCTTAGATGGAGAGGTGACTTTAGGAATCAAACTTAGATAGGTATGATTCTCAGCCAAGATCATAGCCACAATTGACTTACCTTCACCCATTTGTGTTATCAGCTCAGCCACTCTTGCATCTCCTCATCAAACTAGACCCACGAAAATATAGCTCACCGTCAATCCAAAAGCATAGGCCTTCAGTCTCCGAGTCATCCAAACGGAGTCATCCTTTGATTCCTCCTAAAACATCTCGGCCAAAACAGGCAGGTCGACCAAATCATCCCTCACCACACCTGAAGAAGTCTCTATGCTCAAGCCTAATGGCCTCTTAAACGAGTTAAAATAGCCAACCCGTTCTACTAGAACAACTAGGTCAGCCTCGAGGTCCATAACAAGCAAAAAGAAAAACTCCTTAAAAGTTGGACAGATCTCGTCCATACCAGCCCTGAACTAGAAAATATGATCGACAAGGTCCCAAAATTGGAAACAAGCATTCAGAAATTCCCAGTCTATCCTTACAGCCCTAACTGTTGGTAGAGATTCCATAACAAATTTCCTAAGATTGATTCTACTCACCTTATCCAATTTCTAGCACCAGCCATACATCATATGACTGAAAAAGAGTTCCATGTTGTGGGTAAAACGAAAAGAAACTGACTTTTTTTGAGAATAAATTTATCTTTCTATGATTTTCTGAGTCAAAAATGAATTTCCATACGTATAAGTATAGTGGCATGGAAACTGAAGTAGAAAAATAAAGTTCGGGAAGCTGAACGTGCACAAACACACGCGCCTGAGCCAAACCCACACGTTTAGGCCCAAACACACACGCTTAGGCCCAAACACATGCATTTAGGCCCAAACATGAGTTTAGCCCAAACACATGTGTTTAGGGCTAAACGCACAGGTTTGGCTGCCACGTGCACTTATGCCCGCATTCTGACCCGGCCCGTCGCGACTTCGTTCCCGATCAGATTCCATTTTTTGCTCGATTTTTTACCAAAATATTTTTCAAAATTAAATTTTCTAAACAAAATCATTCCCCATAAATAGAAAATCATGAGATAAATTTTGAAAATTTTCTAAATTTTCATAAAATAATACAACAACATATCAAAGTTTTTACAAAAGCCTACAAACAGGGCCCCTACAATAGTCAAAGTACATCATTATACATCATCCTCTTCCTCACCCTCCTCCTCCTCAGCCTCAGCTAGTGGACCACGTCTCTTGATGATGCTCGGCTCTCTCCGGATCCTCAAGACGCTCAGCTCAGCAAGAGTGGTACTTATAGAATATAACATCCTCTAGTGATTATCAATGCCTTAGGCATGAATCATACCAAGCATATACAAAAAAAATGATAGAAAATCAGAAGTCGTTAATAGGGGAAACAAAATAACCAAAGGGTTAGAAGCTCACCGTGTCAAGAATCTGAGAAAAGTCCACTTGAGGTGTGCCTAACAAGTAGCCATAACTCACATGATGAATCTGACTCATGCCTGCCACATTGATGTAGAAGACCTGATCAGGAATCTGAGGAAGTGTAGCCCACGACTGACTAGAGCTAGCCGATATGTTGGATTATGAAGCGCCCATACCTGAAGAGGCAGAATTGTAATAGGACGCAGCCTGAGGGGTAGGATGACTACAATTATCACTAAGTCTCCACCTTAGATAAGTAGTAGCCTGGCCCTGACCAGCGTGAAGCGGAGGTCTCCCAACCATCAAGAAGGCTGCTATGAAGTCTGGGTATGAAGCATGTACAGTTAGATAATCCTCCCTAGCTCTTCCTAGCCTCTAGTAAACTTGAAAAGGTGCAAACACCTTCTCTCTCATCTGTATAGGAGGATCCTCTAGCACGATCCTCTCCTCGATGAATAGAGCCATCATATGCTCTTCCAGAAAGAACTCCATCAGACTTGACAAACTTAGGAGGACATACCTCTGGGTAAAAGTGATGCCAATAGTGAAGGGGTCCATACCATTAGAATGAGCAAGGCCAAAAAGCCTCAAGACAACCAGAAAATGGTAAAGCAATAGTTAAAAACCTATAAAAAGAAAGATGAGTAAATTTATTCAGAATATACCTCAGTCACTATGGCCAAAATGCACAGTATTCTTAGAAGGTGGGCCTATTCTGACACCCCTGACTCCTTACACCACATCCTACCCACCGAGAGCAGAATCTGGTTTATGACCACGACCCTAGGGGCAATCTCAGGAATATGGCCGAAGGCCCATAGCTACATAAAACGAAATAGGTTAGTGAATCAGCAAAACACAAACATCAAAAGAAAAGGGAAATACTGAACTTCCATTCCATAGTCGTCGCAGGAATGCCTGATCCCCTAACACTGGACAAGATACCCATCCCTCAGTATGCCACAGCCTATGTGGCTCTTGCCCAGTCATACTGGCCGAGTGTTTCCAAATCCTCTAATGAGCCCAAGATCCCAAGTCGATCCATCCAGACTCATTATACAAAAATATGGTAGACAAAATGATCAGTAAACAGACTCTGGCACAATGATCAACAGAGTACTGCTACAAGCTCATCTGAGATAGAAGATTCAGCAGATTGGTCCTGGAGACTAATCCAACAAACTTACGGTACAATTGCTCCCTGAGCATATTGGTCACATCATGCTCTGGCCGTAGCACTGTGTCAAAAAAATAGGCATAGTCCTAAAGCGCATGCCCATCAGACACGTCCACTCATATGAGGTCATAGTCATCTCCCCTATAGGCAAATGGAATGTGTTAGTGGTTTACCATCACCTCTCAGGCAGGGCGAATATCATATCCCTATTTTGAGACCATTCGATGTACAGACTCAACCAACTTGATAGGTGAGCCGAAGCAATGTGGCGAGCCATATCCTTAAAGTCACATAGAAAATCTACCACCCTAGTAAGCTTTGACCTAGCACCTCTCTAGTAATAGGTGGCACTCTATAGGTACTAATTTAATCTTATTATTTTCTTTTCTTATTTATTCAAACTCTATTTTGTTTTTAGTTTTAAAAAATGAATAGGAAAAAATCAAATGGCACATGAAAGAAAAAAAAAAAGAGAGAGATGATAAATACCATAGGGAAGCCCCGCCAACTAGTCTGCTCCTGTCTGTTCTGCAAAAGTAAAGCAATTGTAAGTGTATTTGGTTGGTCACGAGGCATCAGTAAATGATCCAAAGTATCCCACTCAGGTAAGGGGACAACAGCTGTAAAATCTAGCTGACTGATGGATGAGTTAGGTAACTCACTAAACAGTTCCTCCTCAGTTGCACCAAACTGTAGGTTGTCGAAGGAAGGGACGGCTTCTCCTTCTAGAGACGTGTTCAATAACCCCAACAAATCCTCCTCCTGAATGTTGTTAGCCGGTATCATCCAAGAAAATCATTTGCTGAATAAGAAAGGTAGAAGAAGAGAAGTTAAAAGAATATGAATTTGTGAAATCAAATGAGGCTTCCTAAGCCCTTTTAAAGGCAATTTCTTTAAACTTCATTAACACGTTCACACTAATCAGTTATGTTTTTTGCAAAATGATACTACTAAGTTTGGTAGATGTGAATTCTAATTTTTGCATCATTAAATTTGGCCTATTAATATGAACCCAACGGTTTAACCTGCGTACAAATCAGACTTCAAACGGACCTAGAAAACCTAAAAAATTGAACCAAATCAAACCGGACTGGGCCCGAAAAATTGGGCCTAGATTGCCAGGCCTAGTATGCACACATTTTGGCCCAAACATGCACGTTTGGAGACAAACACATGCATTTGGTCTAAACTCATATGTTTGGTTCCAAACACATATGTTTGGCCCAAACGCACACGTGCAAAATTCCCCGAGTTTTCCAACTCAGTTTTCTATAAATTTGAGCCTCCAAACAGTTTTGGAATCCACTTTTTACCAACTTTTAGATAAATTTCTAGAACTTCAAACAGTTCCTCAGATGCTTTTTCAGACTCCTAAACTATTTTTCATACCTCCAAACCCCCCAAAATCATTCTCCAGACACTATAATTTACATCAAATCGATCCAAAAACATTAAAAATGCTATTTTTCGATTCATCCAACGGTTCAGTTCTCAACAGTCCAGTTCAGACATACACTTTCCAGTCCTTTCCAAACACAACGAAGATGCGCTCCAGTTCACCAAACCTTCTGAGAAATCGAGCTCTAAGTCTCGAAAGCCAAAGGTAAATACGGTATAGTATTTCTATTTTTTCGATTCTAAATTACGCCTTTTAATCTAAATTAAGACATTTTTCTTAAAATGAATCAGACTTAAACCCTAAAGTGAACTTAGGCGATCACTTTTATCAAATAATCATTTTTTAAATATCAAAATTGATTAATGTCCTATTTTGGTTAACTATTTTATTAATTAAAATATGTTAGCTTCTAAACTAACCAAACCACCACCCACTGTTTTTCAGAAGAGCCCCACCCTTCGCGAGCCTTCTAATGGCTTCAACTCCAAAATACCTTTTTTTCATTTATTTATTCCGTTATTTATTTTTATTTCGTTATTTTTATTATTTGTTAAATGTGCAATGGCATGTACTACTGTAATATGTGTATTATTATTATTGTTATGGATTTGTATTAAGGATTGTGTGCTTCTCCCAACTCTATGAACTAGAGAGGGGATCTCCTATTTAATTGTCATTTTTCTAATGTAATTAATTTTATTGCTTTCTTTGGGGATGTGTGTCTTCCCTAAAACCTGAAGTAGGCTAGAGGAAGGTGATCACACTTGGCCACAACACCCGCAAGTGCACGGGATCGTATCAAGTAGTAAAATCAGCAAGTCTCGATATCATTCTCCCAAGGGATTCATTAGTTTATTCAATTAAGCACAAACTCAGTGTCCTAATCTATTGTCTAGTTCATAATAATTTTTGGGTTGAGTGAACTAATTTTAAACTATAGAAACTTAAAAAAAAAATGAACTTGCACTTAACAAAATCTAAAGAAATCAAAAATCAAATATGAAAATTAAGATGGATTAAAACATCTACCTAGACTTTGACTCGTATTAACTCAAATTGTACGTTCAATAAACAAACCAATGAATATGTCAATTAATCATTAAGTGGGATTTTTTACAAAATTAGGTTTAAATCATTCTTAAGTAATTAAACCCCTAATTTCTAAGTAATAGGAAAGGAATTTCTTTTTGATCCTATTCAATTAGAAACAACAGAAAGGATCAATGAAAAATATATAAAACCCTAGGAGTTTGTGAGTCTATCTCTAGCAGACACAACAAACCTATTAAACTTTTGAATTTTCTAGGTTTAAACTCTTTATCTCTAGTAAAGCCTAAACAACACAAATCAAGAACAAGCATGCTTTTGTCTTTGATTTACAAAAAAAAATAATTATCAAAAGCTAAACTTAATGAAAAACCTAAACATTCATTGAATAAACGTTGATCAATCTATACAATCGAGTAATACTCGTCTAATCTAGGTAGATAAATGTATTTAGTTCATAATCAAATTAAAAGAACAAGAAAAGGGTAAGAAAGTGCAGAAGTCCATGAAGTTCATGAAAATCCAATGAGATTTCAACTAATCCTTGTAATACTTGCTCCAATTTGGGATGATGATTCCTAATCTAGCCTTAAAAGCCTTCCTTGATATGTTTTTCTCAGGTGTTTGGAGCTCTAGATCGACTTTGAATGAAGTTAGACCAATGTTTTTTTTGCAAGAGTCCAGTCCCCCCCTCTGTTCTAAAATTTCGTGCTCTTTTATAAGTTTCAGAGTGCTGTCACAGGTTGTGACAGGGATCGTGAGAATCTAATGTTTCTCATGTCCTTAGCTTGCTACTCCCACGGGCTGGGTCTTCTCTGTCACAGCTCGAGTCGCCGGCCGTGATAGACTACTACCCTACAATTTCTCAACCAATCTCATGGGCTATCTCATAGGTCGTGAGGTAGCCCTAAGCCTTCATTCTTTGCTCCGTTTTTGCGCATTTTTCTCATCTTTCGAGCCCGAACCTAGCAATAGTTTCTCCTCGCTTCGAAAATCAATTGATTAACTAAAAATGACTTAAAACACTAGAACAAACACATTAAATTCAATTTAACAAGTAAAATCTACTAAGAATATCACTACAAGAAAAATTGAAATTACTGACGTAATTTACTGACGCAATTTTTTGCGTCAGAAATTACTGACGCAAAAATTAATATTAGTGACGCACTACTGACGCAAAAAAAAATAAAATTAGATTTTTACTGACGCATTTACTGACGCATAAATTGTGTCAGTAACTTACTG
>CAOJBK012063217.1:0-11723 GCA_948294925.1 Codiaeum variegatum
TTTTTTTTTACTAGATTGCAAGAAGACCGTTATTAAAGTAGATTTGGTAATGTCAGGTCCCTACCCAATTTAATATACTATTTCTATTTTATGTAGGACTGATTCAAAATCTCTTGAGTTGCCTGACTCCGCCTCCCTTGGCCACCACTACCCACCACCATCCAATAAAATTGGAGGATGTGGATGCCACCTCATTCTTAATTGTACGTGCGGCTCCACCGTTAAATTTTTCAACTACTTTTTTTTTCTATTTGCGTGTTGTCTAAGTGCTCAAACACAACAGTGCTTTAACCTGGCGGTTTCTGATTTAGAGATTGATGCTGCAGGAAAGAATCTCCATCCTCTTAAAGCTCCTGGCCAGGATTGTTCTTTCATAATGGTTGGACTAAGGTGGGAGACTATGTTAAAATTGCTATTAAAAAATTCTTTCGTTCTTGACAATGGCCGGCTGAAGTCAATTCTACTCTCATTACATTTGTGCCAAAAATGGATTCCTTGTGAAGGTACAATAATATCGACTTATCTCATTATGGAATTTCTCTTACAAGTTGATTACTAAAATCATTATTGCACGATTAAAACCTTTCTTGCATAATTTTATTACTGAAAATCAAGCAGCCTTTGTTCCTGCTCGTTGCATTCATGACAATCTTTTTATTATGCATGAGGTTCTTCATCATTTAATCATTTGACACAGAAAAAGAGAGTAATGTGCACTAAGCCTTAATATTTATAAAGCTTATGATACAATTGAATGGCCTTTCCTCTTTGAAGTAATGCATAGAACGGGTTTTTCTGATAATTTTTTAAGTTTGATCAAAGCTTGTGTTATGACAGTAAATTACGAAGTCCTAGTTAATGGAAATTTGTTGGAGACTATTGTTCATTTTAGGGGGCTCAGGCAATGTGATCTCTTCAGTCCCAATCTGTATATAATTGCTTTGTCCTTGTCTCTTAATAAAGCAATGGAGCAGGGTCACTTGATAAGCTATAAAGCTAATATAAGGGCTCCAAGCATATCTCATCTAATGTATGTAGATGATACTGTCATTCTTGGGGAGGCTTCAATTGGAGAAGTGAAGAAATTATTAGAAATCTTGATTAGCTTCTCCAAGAGTTTAGGCCACTTTGAAAAGAGTAATATAGCTTTCAGTAGAAATTGTTCACAAGATTTAAAGCATGAAATTTTAAGGTTGTCTGGTATGCAAGAAACAAAATGAGATGAAAGGTATTTGGGTTTTCCTATAAGTTGGGGCAGGCCTAAGATCAAAGCTGCAGAATTTCTGATACAAAGACTTTAAAAGAAGGCTACCACGTGGAAGCATGAAACTCTTTCACAAGCAGGAAGGGGAATGCTAATAAAGTCTGTTTTGCAGGCTCTTCCAAATCATGTTATGAGTTGTTTTAAACTTCCTAAATCAACTTGTAACAATTTGAATAGATCTTTATCTAAAATTTGATGGGGTGGAAATGAAGTAAGGAAAGGCTTAGTTGTTGCAAAATGGGAAAAGCTAGCAAACCCAAAGAGTAAGGGAGGATTGGATTTTAGAGAGTTTGAGCAATTCAATAATGCCCTGTTAGCTAAGCAAACATGGAAGTTGTTATCTAATCAGTCACTTCTTTGGGTAAGATTATATGAGGCTATTTATTTTTTCATATTCATCATATTTAGAGGCAAAAAAAAAGCTCCAATTGCTCTTGGACTTGGAGTAGTCTATTAGAAGCTCAAAAAGTGATTGCAATTGGTGCTTGTAAGGCAATTAACAGTGGCAGTGACACTCTCTTATGGAATGAGCCATGGATACCTTCATTGCAAAATTATAAAATTTCATCTCCACAACCTCATGCAAATGCTCCAATTACAGTTGCTCAATTGTTGGATGACAATCATAAATGGAATGAAAGAAAGTTGAAAGAATTATTTTCAGAGGAAGAATGTAAGATTATTTTGAAAGTACCTATTGGTTCTAGCAGACTAAAAGATTTATGGATTTGGGTTCTTAATAAAAAGAGTGTTTTAATAGTTCGTGAAGCATATAAATGTTCTAGTTCTTGCTACTTCCTTTTGGAAGAGCATCTAGCAATCTAATTTTATTCCTAAGATCACAACTTTTCTATGGAGGGCAGCTACTAATAGGCTGACCTCTAAGGTTCTTCTTTTTAAAAGGAAAATCGTTTCTGATGATTTATGCCCTATTTGTTATATTGAACCTAAGAGTGTGGAGCACGTAATGTTCTTCTGTAATCATTCACGTTCCATGTGGCTAGCCTCCAAGTGGGGTTTTCATTTTGATGCTAATGTTGATTTTAATTTTGTAGCATGGAGGAAATCTATAGTGGATTTATGCAGAACTAAAGGAGATGCAGTGATGATGCATGAATTGGCCATTCATTGTCGGAGCTTATGGAAACAAAGAAATCATTTTGTCCTTGAAGACAGGATTATTAATCATATTCAAACCTTAAGAGGGGTAGAAAAATTGGCCACTGATGTAGCAAAGGTTTGTATAAAGAAATCTAATTGTAATGATAGAAGAGAAACAAAATGGTCTCCTCCTCCAACTAATTCTGTAAAAGCAAATGTTGATGCTAGTTTCAAGTGTGGAACAAAAGAAGCTTTTGCAGCTGCAATCTTTAGAAATTGTAAGGGAGATTTAGTTGATGGATTTGCTTGTCAAATTCTAGTCCCTAATCCTTTAATGGCTGAGTTGGTTGCTGTCAAATTGGCCTTGTTAGCAGCTCTCAAGATGGGTGTCAAGCAATTGATTGTGGAAACAGATAATCAAGAAGTTGCGACTTGCTATTCTACTCCTAAAGAACCTAGTGCTCGGGAGCTACAGTTAATTAAACCTGAAATTTCTGATATAATGTGTAAATTTAATAATTGTTTTGTTAATTGAATTCCAAGAGATTGCAGTTCTGCTGCTCATTGGATTGTAAAAGAGTATTCTAAGAATACTCTTTCTCTTGGTTGGATGATTATACCTCCTAAACAATTGGAGTTTTTGTTGTATTTTGATTACGGTAGTTAATAAATCATGATTTTGCTGGCAAAAAAAAAACACACAACATCACCTACTATTAATATTTTTTTGCCTCATTTTATTTTATTTGTTTGAAATTTTTGTTTATTTTCTTAATTATTAATAAATACTTCAAATATTTTTGTTGATTATAAGTGTAACGTAATTAGGTGACAAAAAAAATAGAAAGAGTATTTAAGAAAAAAAGTTCATGAAAATTAAAAAAATTAACCTCAATTTTGTATTAATTAAAAATGTTTTCTTTTCTATCTAATAGTACTACAATCATTCCTTCCTATTACTCCTAATTATTTTTTATAATTTTTTTTGCCAAAGAATTATTTTTTATAATTTACAACATGTCAAAATGTAATTACAATTATTTGTTTAATTTTTAACATATTTACCTCAATTTATTATTTTGACACAATTTGAATCACTTAATATTTTAAATGGAAGGCTTTCTTAAAATTGTTGCATAGTTGAGGGTCCATTAGAACCTTCCACTAATAGATTTAACCATTTGCTTTGAGCTTAATCAAATGTTATCAAATCAAAACAACCAAAATCTACACTCCAAAACAAACATCCAACTTCACTGATGTTATTATCATCCACAACACGCCCACTCCTCTAAATATTTATATTAAAATATAAATATAAATATATATATATATATATTTAAATATTTATATATATATATATATATATAGTATTTCATTTTTGCTAATAACAAACATCGGTAATGTACACAGATGACCAAGAATAATTAAACTGTTTTCCCCCTTTTCCCTCTATTTTTAATATGAGTAAAATTTATGTTTTTATTTTATACTACTATATATAAAGTGAAGAAAAGAAATTGGTGATAATGGTCGATAATAATAAAAATTGCAACTCAGTAGGGGCAAAAGCGTACTTTCATCAGTCAAATGTCAACGAATCGCCTTCTCAACGGTGCTGAATGGTTCTTCCAAAATCGCAAAGCTTCCTCGACCGATTTGCACAAAATGAAGCTGCCGTCGATAGGTGAGGCTTCACGGCAACTCTTACCTCACCGGAGAATC
Source organism: Codiaeum variegatum (assembly GCA_948294925.1). Taxonomy (NCBI): domain Eukaryota; kingdom Viridiplantae; phylum Streptophyta; class Magnoliopsida; order Malpighiales; family Euphorbiaceae; genus Codiaeum; species Codiaeum variegatum. Next base: position 4,091 of record CAOJBK012063217.1, read on the forward strand.
CAACGTCAGGTGGCAATCCCCCCTTCTGCTTCCAGTGCCTATTTGGGCTGGCTCTCACCAGTGGACTTAGACAAAACGCTAGGCCCGATACATTTTTCCCCTGCGTCGGTTTTCCTCGCCTCACTGATGCCGGCTCTACCGGTGTCCTCTTCGATGACTCCGATGACGACCCGCTTCCAGATGGAGACCGATCGCAATCGTTGCAGTACTCATCTGAATCTGCTCCTCTAGCTGGTGACATTCCTCGATCTATTACTCGGCGAGGTTTATGGCTTAAATTGCCGGAATAATCCACCGAGAAGTTTACAGATTGATTTTTCCGGCGAGCAGAGAACCAGGAAGGCGAAGAAGAAGATGCTTCCGTTGAATCCGGATTAAATTTGTCGGATCTGTACCTGAACAGATTAGATAAAAGGGAGAATCTACCATGCTTTGTTTTGCAGACCGTAGAGGCAGTATTGGAGGAAGAGTTGTATGTAGGGCCCACCTGAGGAGTACTGTAAAAGCGGAGATGATGATGGGACCAAGTGGACGTATCGTCCGACCTCCGGCGAGCAACGTAAGGAGAAACAGAGCGAGGAAATACAAGAGGTGGTGGCTGAGCCTGAGCATCAGACTTACGACTATCATCAACAGAGGCGCGTGAGTGGGAGCGTGGTAATTGAGGAAGTTGGACTTGAGCCTGTGCGGCGATGAGAGCAAGAAGGCGTTCCCGGAGACAGGTGGCGCAGACGCCGACGGTGCAACTGAGGTCGCAGGGATGCTTTTTACACCTCATTTATTAGGCAAAAGAAAATATTATTAGTAGTTTTGGAAATGTGTCATTTTGTGGAGATCTGATGATGAGAAAATCAAAGGGAAGGTAGTTGTTTTCTCTGCTGCTGTTGTTGCTTCAGTTTAAAAAGAGGAAGAGAGTGAGCATTTGGTTGTTGGGACTTTAAATGGGTAGCATAGTATGTGTATTAAATTCAAGAAAAATCGAACTCCTAATAAATATACATCAACAGAGAGAGAGAGAGAGAGTCAGAGAGTTTATGTGTTTGCGCCTTCGAAGGGGTGAGTCAAATTTAAAAAAGGAAGCCACTCTGTATTGCAACACCAAAAATGACAAGTACATGTAATTATTAGGGAATATAAGAGGAAATTTACACAAAAATGGATTTAAAATATTACCAATTGAATGTTGATTATTCTTTATAAACAAAAATATTAAAGTGAATATATATTCCTTTTCTTATCCACTTAAAAGAAAATCATATTATTTACCTTCACCTCCACCTCACATCACATAAATAAGATTAAAAAAAATAATGAGTTTTTTTAACTTATATGCTTTGGAAATTATTAAACTATGACTTTTTAGCTTTTGTAATGGGGTTTGCTTTTGAATATTGCTCAATGCTAATGCAATACTCATTTCACGCTTGTCTCAGCTATTAGTTTACTTTCACGGAATGTTTTACTAAGGTGTTTTTACTTGGTAATTGTTATTAAGGTTGACTGAGTAACTACGAAATTACACAAGGAGGAATGCGGTGATGGTGCAGTTGTGATCACGCGCTATCACACGGCTGTTTGTCAGCTTGTAAAGAAATGCAAGCTGTGTTGAAAAGCGTGGGCGCAGGGGGCAGGCTTTCAGCTTTCTTATTTGAAAGGAGCTGTGTAGTGGGTGATATGCTGCTCAGGGCTGACCCAATTCCATTAGGAATTTTACAAAAATATTCACTTAGTGACTTTGTCCGTTTCTCTAGATCTGTCAAGAACACTAAAAAGTTACGCTTAAATCAGTATGTTTGATTGAAAAGATAATAATATAAAAAAAGAATTAATGATTAACCTGTAATTCAAAAGCGAATTTACCTTAAGGGTAATGGAGGTTTCTGTCTTCATACAAAATTTATTATTATTATTATTATTAGTCTCCCATAAAAATATATAATTGTCCTCTGAATTTCTTGTATAAGTAGACTTAGATTTGAACTTAGTTTATTTGTGTCTAATTAATTATATAATGGCCTTATTTGTCTCTTAATAATACTCATAGTAAAGATTATTTCAAAAAAACAATAATGATACTCATAATAAGAGATTATAAAATTTGTTTCTTAGTTATATTATATTATTTATGTAGTTATGAGTTTGGCTCCCCTTTGAAATTTTATAGTTCTACTTTCCCTAATGTAATCTTAGTTGGAAGAAAGTATTTATAGTGTGAATAAATAGAGGCTAATTGGTGTATATTTCTTCTATTTATGAAAGAGATTAGGATTATTATAATCAGAATATGGAAATAAGATATTATCATATTCTTAACTCTCAAGACTAATTTATCCATATTGATATCGCTGAGTTTTGGTCTAGTTCGGCTTCAACTATACACTTAGATCTTAACTGAATCCTGTAGCACCATGGTCCTACTCGAACTCCAGGTGCAAAACAAGCTTTGTCTCTTATGGCTTTCGGGGGTTCGGGTCCAACAGCGGACATGTGACATTGGCCCCATGGAGAGGTACACTGCAAAATACTCGAAGCTCACACGTGTCCCTTTTAACAGGATTTTCACCCTATAAATACATTTCTCAATAACTCAAACGAGTTATGTTATCATCACAATCCAAATACTATACAAAGTTTCATTTTTGAGAGCTTTCATCATTACAATATGTTTCTGACTTGAGCGTCGGAGAGTTATAGTCAGACACCACGTCCGGCCACTCCTGACCACTGTCTATTCTGTGCAGACTGTTCCAGCACGACCAGAGCAGTTCTAATCAAGCGTTGGCAAGACCCACACGCATCACAAATATTAGTTGATTATTCAAGATTTTTAACCATGTCTAAAACTAGCAATCCAACTCGAGCTATCGTAACATAAGCGAGTCCGACAAAATCACGACTCACTTTTTTCTCCTATATTTTAGAGATTATTTACGTCAAAGGGATGACCTTGGGTTGCCTTGGATGACCTAATTAGATCTCTTATCATCAACACTTTTTTCATGATTTTTTCATAAAAATATATTTTAAATGTATTTTGTTATACTTTTGTGTGATGCTAAAAGTGTTATTTTATTAAAAAATATATAGTTTAAACTAATTACAAATAGAAGTCTATAATTATTTTTAAAAGGTTTGTAATTTATTTTGTTAACATTTTAAACATGACACATAATTTAGGAGCCAATCACATGACGATGAGAGACTCAAACCACAAGATACTTATTTCTAAAATAATAATCTAAATTACAAAATACTTATTTGACATTGGCTTAAACCGTAAGATTTTTTTTTAATCACCAACTCATTTTATGTTAACATAATAAATTATAAATCTTTTTTTCTTAAAAGAAATCTGCAGCTCCTTATTTGCAATTTACTTAAATTATAGAGTATTTTAAAAAAATATATAACAGCAAATAATATTTATAATTGTACATTTTTAAGTTCAAACTTTGAAATAGATAAAAGTAAAATAATTATTTAAACATTAGTTTATTTTTCCATATTTTCAAATATATATATATATATATATATATATGAGAATTTAATGTTAAAAATTTAAGAAAAATATACTTTTAAAAAAATCAAGAAAAGTTATGTGTCCTAATTTTCTCATCAGGGATAACCTATGAAAAGTTGGTACCAATAGAATTAATAGTTCGTTGGATAAATTTTATCGAAATATTGACATTTCATTAATATATTACTATAAACAAATGGAAGAAGAAAGTGACCAAACGGTGGCAGCCGATATTCAGATTAGAACCAAGATGGACTAGTTTATCTGCTACAGTATTCGCCTCTCTATAGATGTGACAAATTGAGATTTCCCACTCCTTGTTGATGAGACTTCTTATTCTTCCAATAAGATCAGCATTCACAAGAGAAAAAGAAGTTGATTCTGTTGCTAATTCCACAACAGTCTGGCTATCTAACTCCCCCACAATTTTTTGAGCTACCCAATCCCAAGCCATTTGGAGACCTTACAACAAACCCCATATAGTTCTGTCCTAGTAATTAAGCATAATTTGATATTCATAGCAAAACCAACACATCAATTGCCTAAGTGATCTCTTAACACTCCTATTGCAGATACTTGACAATATGAACCATCCATATTTAGCTTGAGAAAACCTTCTCTAGGAGCTATCCAACTAATCCATGTCTGAACCCGAGATACAACATGTTTGCTTTTTATGTCATTCACCATTTGAATTTCCTTAATTCTTCTACTTAATTGCTAAACATTAATAGGTGAAACATCATACTCCTTTCCAAATAATTCCCTATTTTTATCATACGATAGGCTATGAAGAGTCACACCAGAAGATATTGCCCAATCAACTCCAAGTTGTAAATCATTATAATTAGACAAGTTTATTTCCAGCCATTGCTGTAAAGGCATGTTAAAAAACTCCAAATGCTTCTCTTTGGGAATTATTTGCATCCAAAACATTTTAGCACAACAACAATCACGCATCATATGGAGACAATCTTCTATTCCCATCATGCATCACTCACAGCTTGCTTTTTGCCTCATATGACTCCTTTGAAGCTCTACCTTTGTAAGAAGCTTCCCATGGAACACGAGCCAGAGAAAAAGTCAAACACGTTCGGGACCTTTCCATCTCCAAACCACTTTCCAATTTTTTTGAGAAAAATTAATTACATCATGATCACCACTAAGATATGTCGATTTAACTATAAATCTACTTAATTAAAGAGAGACCAGTAAAACATGTTAGTGCCATCATTTCCATTTGGGTGTTTGATGGCAGCAATATGTAGCAAAGCATTGGAAGGGAGTAAACGTTGAAATAAAGACCAGTTCCACTGCCCATTGACATCCACAACATCCGCCACTGACCAATAGAGACAGCTACCCTCCACTCGGCCAATAGCTATATCCACTAGCTTCGTGTTAGGAATTGCCTGCACATCCAACCAAAAAAGCACTATGAGCCCATCACCCATAATCTATGAAATACCATTGATCACATGCTTTCAAACAACGGTAATAGACCTCTAAAGATATGAGAAATTATTGTTTAAGTAGGGAATGCCATGTCATTTGACTGCCAACCATATTTCCCTTTTAAGACCTGAACCCACGTGCTATTTCCTTGTGTCAATAAGCCCTAAGAAAGCTTTTTAAGGAAAGCTTGATTCATGGTAGACATATTTTTGACACCAAGCCCCCCTTTGTCTTTTGGATGTCATATCATATCCCATTTGACAAGATGAATCTTCCTTTTGCCATTCTTTATGAAGTTTCTAATGAACTTCTCAATTTTATCACAAATGGTTTGTGGGAGTTTGGTAGATTACATAGAGAAGAGATGAATAGTTTGGAGCACCGAATTCACCAAGGTAATTCTTCCAGCCATCGACAGATTCTTACCATTCCATCCCGATAGTCTTTTTTCCACCTTATTAATAACACCCCAGTATGTGTTCTTCACTACTCGGGAATAAAGCTGAGGAATACCCAAGTATCACCCTAAATTGTTATTTATGGGGATTACCAATGACATATTATAGTCTTTAGCATCTTTGGCCAACACATTGTTTAAGAAATAAATAAGAGATTTCTCTCTATTGACCATAGCTCCAGAAATCATACAGAAGACATTTAAGACATCCAAAATGGATTGAATTTGGTCATTAGCAGCTTTAGATAATAGAAGGAGATTTTCAACAAATATTAGATGTGAAACAGGAATGCCCCTTTTACCTATACAGGTCGGTTTCCACTTGCCTTCCTCCATAGCCTTATCGATAGCATGACTCAATCATTCCATACAAGGAGCGAATATGTAGGGAGACAAGGGGTCTCCTTGCCTGATGCCTCTACTTGGCTCGAAAGCTTTAGAGAGATGCCCATTCCGTTGAACTTGCATAAAAGAATAACTAATGCAATTCATAATGACATTACATATATTATAAGTCAATCTAATCTCAATAAGAGTGTCAGCGATAAACTACAATTTGAGTTTATCTTAGGCCTTCTCAAAATCAACTTTTATCACCAAAAGACCCTTCTTTCCTTGTTTTTCCTCATAGTATGTATCATCTCCCGGGCAATGATTATGTTATCTGTTATGTGATGGCCCAGATTAAAACTAGATTGATTGGGGCCAATGAAAGGTTTTAAGACTTCCTTTAATTGATTCACTACCACCTTAGTGATAATTTTGTACATGATAGTGTAGAGGCTAATTGGTCGAAACACCCTTAATGAAATCGGATTGTCACTTTTGGGAATGAGGACTAACATGGTTTGATTTATAGAGGAGGGATGCTCTGCCTTTGGAAAACTTTCTTCACCAAGTCACAAATAGACTTCTTCACTGTATCCCATTGAGATTGGAAGAAAAACGCATTTAAACCATCAACACTCGATGCTTTTAGAGGGCCCATCTCAAAGATTTCTTTGGAAACTTCCTTATCTTCAATACTACGTTTCATAATGTTGAATTGGCTTTCTGTTAGGGAGAGGAAGGCATGCTTGATTGGAAATATTGGTTTGTCAACTTGATCTTTAATATATAATTTAGTGAAGAAGTTAACAGCATGCATTTTAATGCTTTCAAGATTCGTAACGGTGATTCCTTCATCATTCTAGATAAAGAGGATCCTCAATTTTTTCCTCCATTGCAACTTTCTTTGATGAAAATATTTAGTACTTTGGTCTCTACACTTTAGCCATTCACTTCTGGATTTTTTATACTAGAAAATTTCCTTTTGATGGAGGATAAGATCAAGCTCTCCTTTAAGCTCCTTCTCAAGCTTGATAAGATTTTTCAAATAGTGTTTATCTAACACTCTTTGTATACCAGCCAACAACTTGTTTTTTTTTTTTTTTAAATATATTTCCAAATACCTCTCTGTTCCAATCAATAGATTTTTGGATAAAACTCTTCGATGTTGTAATATAGTTATCATCATTTCTCTAAGTATCTGCAGCAAAATCAATATGTGATAAGCATGAAGCAATGAAATGGAAAGGCTTATTGTCTTGATGAATAGAGTTATGGCTAATATAAGAAATTAGTTACGATCTATGATCTAAACACCAATGGAGCAGGTGATGAACAAAGGTATCCTTGAATCTCAAATACCAATGTTCATTACAAAAAACCCGATCAAGACGCTCCATGAGTAGCTGCAGCTGTTATGAAGGAAGCCATAGAAGAGGATCTTGCAAAAGAATACCGTGAGATGGATGCTTATGAACTTTGGAAACTTAATGAGGTGTGTTTAATTTCCTCAAGTATGTTCTTTGATGATACATATAGTATGATACTTCAGAACTAAGTTGGCACACCTTTGCAAAGCATTATAAATAAAAAGGGTATGCATGAAAGTTCTTCTACCATGGGGCCTTTTATACTAAACAAATGGATGTTTAAACTCAAAAGTTGTTAAATTGCTAGTTTCATCTTTTGAAGATAGGAAAGAAGTTATTATACTAAATAAACTAATGGACAGTAAACTGTTAAGGTGACAACTTCTTTATTCTTCAGATTATATTGGAATTCTCTTGAAATTACATGATTTATTAACCTTTCATTAATAAAAAATTTATATGGTCTGAGGATTAAACTGCCTACCTGGTAGGTCATATACTCTC
>CAOJBK012064256.1:0-12857 GCA_948294925.1 Codiaeum variegatum
ACCCAAATGTAAAATAGAGTTCATGATTCTAATTAGCAAAATTCAAACTCCAAAATAAAAATAAAATTACCTCCCTACAATCCCATTAACCATAATGACGAGATGATCCGGCGAAACCCTCGCTTCCGCAGCCGCCGCATCATAAATATTCTCGCCGCCACTATCGACCTCAACTTTCAGTCCTTTCCCATTGCCCCCTTTGAAGAAGGCTCCACCCATATTTCGGATGTACTCCGTCTTCTTCGGTCCCGCCGCCGTAGAGAAAGTACGACCGCCGCCAAAACTCAAATTTGACCGGAATCCAGAAGGAATATAACAGAAAAACCCACCGGAAATGCGAGAAGTATAGTTGACTACAGCGACATGATTTGGAGAAGGGATGAGGGCAGCAACGGCGATCATTCGGGACAGAGAATCATTTATAACTTGAATTGGATGAATGAAATGAAAATTTATAAATTTTGATGGATTGATAAATATTTTTGAAATAATGAGAAGAAAAGGTATAAAAAAATGTGAAAGGGAAAAAATAATTAATGGGAAAGGGAGAAATTTTAAGAGTTTGTGTATTACTGGAAAGAGTGAAAAGAAGTGCAGATTCGAAGGCGCCAAGAAGAGTACAGGCAGTTACACATTGAGCAGATGGAGTGTTCTATTTTGTAAATTGTAATATAATTTTTTTTTCTCTCTTTTTCAGTTGTTTTTTTTTTCTTCTTTTTAAGTAGGGCATCTTTATATCTAACACTCAAATAGTCTGTTCACAAAGAAAAAAAAAAACTGAATCGAACACTTGAACTGAAAATATCTAGAATTAAATCGGGATCATAGACTTTTTTGACTTTAAATAAATTGAATTAGATCGTGTAAAATATTTTGATATGATTCTGAATATTAATATTTATTTGAATTAAAAATTTAATCAAATTAAATCAAACTGTACTAAATTAAATTGAATCATAATAATCAAAACTTCTTAATTTTTTCAATTTACAATATATAAGTAGTTAAGATAAAGTAATGAGTAAATGTCAAAAATTTATAAGATTTTATAATTGATAATTAACCAAATTATAATATGTCATTATATCAATTATTATAATATATATAATTGATACGGTTCGACATCAGTCAAGTTCGGTCTCAACCAATAATTGGAGGTTAGTCTGAACCTCTTAGCATCATGGTTCCTTCTGAACCCTATGGCCTTCAACAAGTTTGTCTTATTAGTCTTCGGACTTCGGAGGGTCGTCAGAGACAGGTGTCCACAAGGCCCTGAAACCGCTCAATGGTCATATCACAAGTCTTATCTTCGGGTATTCTGCAACACACTCAAAGAGGACACGTGTCCCACTACAGAGGTTTTCATCCTATAAATACATCATCTAAAACCTCACACAAATAAGTATTTTCTAAGGCTAAAAAAACTCATATGTTCCATCTTTGATAGTTGTTCTCTCTTTATAGAGATTCTGACTTAATCTTCGGAGGGCTTACGCCGGACACACGTTCGACCACCCCTGACTATTGTTTCCTCTTGCAGGCAGTTTAAATCCAACTAGAGGAGTCACTCTCCAATAGCGTGGAACCCTATCGCGCATCATTTGGTTCCATCTGTAGAAAACGCAGAGTTTCCTTATCAACCTTTTCTCTTCTTTCTCTGAGAATCGTCACACCAGCGCTTCTTTCTTTCATTTTCTAAAAAACCTGCAGTGAAAGCTCTCAAAATAAAATCTACCCAAGATGAAACCTGCAATGGGGAGGACAGTCCTCCACCCACCAACACAAACCAAACAACTAACAAACCTGTGAATAACCAATATCAGTAGTGGCCTGAACCAATTTAGTCGCCTCCTTACAGACTCTCCAAAGCTTCATGAGGCAGCCTCAAGTGCCAAGCTCTTCAATCTCAGCCCCTCGAAACACCAGCTTTAGTGGCTACTTTGCATAACTTAGTCACTAATCTTGTCCTTTTACTCCCACAACTCCAATCAAATGCAGTACCTAACCTGCCAGCTCAAGAGACTAATGACCCCCCAACAACAAACAGAAGGCTAAACTTTAACACCCCCACCGGTGTAGAAACAGGAAGAGCATCATCAGTTAGACCCACAGAAGGTAGAGGTGGGGTCAGATCTATTGTGGACATACCAGTCAGAGAGGAGAGAAAGGGGGAGGAAAGCATAAGGTTTGAAGGAGATGATAGAGAAGACAGAGACTGGCCTGTAGCTAGTGAAACCAGGCAAAGTAAGGGGGAGGGTGACTGGAGAAGCTGGTCTCATAGGGGTCAAAGAGCAGAAGAAAGCACACCCACAGACATGAGCCTTGGAGAGGAGGTGATCAAGAGGCTTTGAGCCTTCATGGGTCGCAAATCATGCTGAGAGAAGAAGTGAGGAAGTATGTAGAAGAAATGGCAGGAGCTAAACCTGACCAAAGAAAAAGCTTCACCCTCAATCTGAGGTCTCCATTTGTCAGAGCCATTGACGAGTTCCAGATGCTAGAAAAATTTAAGCAGCCGCAGATGGCTAAATATGATGGTAGGCAGGACCCCAAAGCACACATCTTGGAGTATAAGCACAGAGTGAAGCTACAGACCACCAGGGACGAGGCTTTGTGTAGAGCATTCCAAAGCACATTAGAAGGGGCAACTGTGAAGTGGTATGATAGCCTGCCTGAAGGGGGCATTGATTCATTTTGGGGTCTAATGAACCTGTTTGTGAAAAGATTCTCCGCTAGTATCCCAATACATACACCAACCCGAGCCTAGACCAGATAAAGCAGGGTTCGAAAGAGTCATTAAGGGATTTCATAGCCAGATTCAATAGAGAGACCTTGAAGGTCACAGATATAGATGAGCCTCGAGCAGTGGAAGCTCTGCAGAAATGCACGACACACCAGGATTATTTTAAAGTTTTAGTCTGAAGCTCATCCAAGACGCTGAATGAGGCCATGGCCATTGCGGAGGAATATATTAAACAAGATGATGCCTTCAGAGAAAGCAAGTTCTATAGGAATAGGAAAATGGATGAGGGGAGCTCTCAAAAAAGAAGGGGAAGAAAGAAGAAGCTCCAGCGAGAATAGGGGGATCATCTGGCAGGCAAAATCCCCTACCAAGGCAAATCGAACTGCATAGGAAGGAGAGGTTTGACCCCTCCAAACTCACTCCCTTGAATGCCAACCTTGAGGTGGTTTTTACTACTTTTCAAAACAAAGAGATTTGGAAGAAGCCAAGACCAATAATGAGAGACCCAAAGAAGAGAGATATAACTCAATGGTGCAAATTTCATAGCACTCATGGGTACACCACCAATAATTTCCACTCTTTCCTAGAAGAAATTGAGAGGCTGATCCAACAGGGATATCTAAAAAGTTACATCAAAGGGCTGACTAAGTCGGACCAGCGAACCCAGCACAGGTCACACCAGTCGAAGATGGAGTGGCTGGGGATATCCTTTACCTCACAGGAGGACTAGAAGAGATCTCTCTGAGTTGGAACAAGGAGAAGGAAGCCACCCGAACCCACGAACCATCTGAGTTCATCTTCTATAATGGCTCGAAATAACTAGCAACATGTTCAGCTAGCAGGGCCACCAGAAAGGTCAAAGCCATAGTGATAACCACTGTGGTGGCCAACTTTTGGGTTTAGAGGATCTTTGTAGATACAAAGAGCTTGGTGAACCTCCTATCCTGGGAAGTTTTCACCCAGATGGGGATAGAGAGTTCAAAGATTCAACCATTAGAGGTGCCAGTACGGACAGTATACAAAGCCATTATTCTAGCAGTGGGCCATATCAAACTGCCAATGACAATAGGCAGAGCTCCAAAAGTCTTGGTGGTTATGGCAATCTTTGTTGTGATGAAGCTCCTATATCTTGTAATGTGCTACTATGAAGGATATTACTCTAGGACCTGGACACCTCTGTGAGCATTAGAAGATGCAGATTAATAGTTCCCCTCCTAAATGGCTTAGACTTACATGTCTATGGTGACGTGGCCCCTAGAGAAATCATGCAGATTGAGAAGAAAAGGAAGTTGTTGTCTTTAGAGCTTGAAGAAGTAAATCTGGTAGAGACAGCTCAGCAGTTCCAGGCAGAAACAAAAGGCGAATCTGCTTTGAAGTTGTTGATGGTGGTCGAACCTTGCATATTATCTCCACTTTGAACCTGGAAGAGAAGAAGCAGGGACAGGAGTTCCTGGCAAGTAATGTTGAAACCTTTGCATGGGTCTCCTCTCACATGCCAAGAATAAGTCCGTAAGTGATTACACATAAACTCCATGTGGACCCTACATTCAGACCCGTCAAGTAGAAGAGGTGCTTCAGAGCTAAAATACAGGCAATCATTGATGACGAAGTTGAAAAGTTGACTGCAACTAGGTTCATAGGGAGGTGTAGTTCCCAAACTAGCTTCCAAATGTGGTGTTAGTCAAGAAAGCAAATGGAAGCTATTGTATGTGCACGAACTTCACTGATTTGAACAGAGCATGTCTTAAAGACTCTTATCCATTGCCTATGATAGACAAGCTAGTAGATGAAATAGCCAGATACAAATATTTCTCACTGCTTGATGCCAAACAAGGCTATCACCAAATCAAAATGGATGAAGATGATGAGGAGAATACTTCATTTATCACAGAGAAGGGAATATACTGGTACGTATTTATGCCCTTTGGGATGAAGAACGCTGGAGCCACCTATCAGAGACTTGTCAATAAAATGTTCAAGGAACAACTAGAAAGAAGTCTCGAGGCATATATAGATGACATGGTGGTCAAAAGTATGAGCTTTCAGCAGCATATTCAAGACCTAAAAGAAGTATTTGAAGTGATGAATGCCTATTGAATGAAGCTTAATCTAGAAAAATATGCCTTCTTCATTAATTGGGGCAGATTCCTAGGCTATCAAGTCAGTGCAAGGGGGATAGAGCCAAACCCAGACAAGGTCCGAGCCATCCTGGAGATTAACCGCCCAAGAACTGTCAAGGAAGTCTAGAAGCTAATAGGAAGATTGGTGGCCCTAAATAGATTTATGTCAAAGTCTGGGGAGAGGTATCTTTCATTCTTCAAGAAGCTCAGAAAGAGTGCCACCTTCGAATGGACAAAGGATTGTCAACAAGCCATGGATAATTCAAAGAGTTTCCTTGCATTAAAACAGGTCTTGAGTAAGCCACTTAAAGGCGAAGAACTCCTGTTGTACCTCTTAGCTTCACAACATGCGGTTGGCCCAGTGCTAGTTAGGGAAGAAGGAGGTCTCCAAAAGCCAGTTTACTATTTCAACAAAGTACTACATGAGGCAGACTTGAACTACAGCCCCTTAAGAAGATGGTGTATGCCTTGGTGCTCTTCTGCAGAAAGTTTAAGGTCCATTTGGAAGAACATAAAGGAGTGGTGGTCTCAGATAAACCCTTACAGAAGCTCCTATATAAGCCAAAACTTTCTAGAAGGCTACTTTGTTGGGCTATAAAACTGGGAGGATGTGGCCTAGAATATAGGCCCAGGAAATCCATCAAAGCTCAAGCCTTGGCAAACTTCATTTCAGAATGCTCATTCCCACCAGAGGAGATGCCAGGTAGCGAATCTCAAAGGCGGCTCGAAGGTGAAATCCTGAGGGTCAAATGGGAGTTATTCATTGATTGGGCTAGTGGCAAGGGAGCCAGTAGGGACAAATTAGTACTGAAGAATGAAGAGGGAGTTCTAATAGAGTTTGGCCTGAAGCTAGACTTTGCCATAACTAATAATACAACTGAGTAAAAAGCTCTCCTTCAAGGTCTTCTGCTAGGCGAACACCTACATGTTGAAACAATGCACATCTGTAGTGACTCATAGCTAGTATTGGGACATGTCAAAGGCCTATACAAAGCAAGACATTTGGACATGGTCAAGTACTTAGAGAAAATGGATTTACAACTAAAGAAAATGAAGGTGAAGGGGATTGAAGTTGAATTCAAAAAGATCCCAAGGGTGACCAACAGTAGAGCAGACAGTTTGAGCAAGCTCACTGCAGTCCACCTAGTTGACATCCCCAGCAGGGTATTTTTAGGGGTCTTAGCCCAGCCTTCTATAAAGAAACCTGAAGTTGTTATGCCTGCAGAGTCAAAACCTAGCTGAATGGATCCAATAAGAGCCTACTTAGAAGAAGGAAATCCCAAAAGACCTAAAGCTAACAAAGAAAATCAAATGGAGAAGCTCTCATTTCTCCCTATAGAACAGGGCCCTCTATAAACGAGCCTTCTCTCTTCTGTGACTCAGATACTTGACTCCCACTGAAACTGAGTATGTGTTAAGGGAGATACACGAGGGTGCTTATGGAATGCATGTGGGAGGAAAGACTATAGCAGCTAAAGCCATCATACAGAGGTATTACTAGCCCACCATAAAGGAAGATGCCATGAAGTTGGTAAGGAAGTGTCAAGCATACCAGAGGTTCACCAATTTGTGTAAGGCTCCAGCTGTAGAACAGGTGCCCATTTATGGTTAATGGCCATTTGCCACATGGGGGATGGATATTGTGGGACCTTTCCCAATGACCACAGGCTAAAGTAAAGGAAATTCCTCCTTGTAGCAGTGGAATACTTCACCAAATGGGTAGAGGCAGAAGCCCTGGCAACCATCACAGTTGAGAAAGTAGTGAAGTTCATTTGGAAAAAAATTGTGTGTAGGTTCGGGGTAACCTCAACAACTCATCAGCGACAATGGAAGACAGTTCGACAACGCCAAAATGAGATACTTTTCTGATGGTTTCAACATAAGGCAACATTTTTTCTCGATTTTCCACCCTCAATTAAATGGGCAAACCGAGGTCACTACCATTGTCCAGGGGCTGAAATAAAGGCTAGAAGGATGTGATAAAAATTAGGGAGAGCAATTGCACCATGTGCTATGGGCTTATAGAACAACTCTAAGAGAGTCAACAGGCGAAACACCTTTCGCCCTCACCTTCGAAACCGAAGCAGTCCTCCCAGTAGACATTGGGAAGCCCAATGGTAGAGTATACTAATATGGAGAAGAAGAAAATGAAGTAGAATGAGGATTAATGTAGACTCGCTAGATGAACTGAGAGAATAAGTCCTTATAAGAACTGCAGCCTACAAGAGCAGAGTCGCAAACTACTTAGACCGAAAGGTCAAAAGTAGAGTGTTCAGGGCAGGAGATGTGATGAGGAGCCTGAAAGCCACAGGGAGAAGAGAAGGCATGGGAAAGCTAGCACCAAATTAGGAAGGCCCATTCTAGGTGGAACAAGCAATTGGACTGGCCACCTACAAGCTGTAAACACTGGAAGGTAAAGAAGTGCCATATATTTGGAATGTACAACATCTAAAATTGTACTATTCTTAATCATAAATGAAAAGGCATTCCTTTGACTACACTGCAAAACTTAAAGCAACAAAGCCCAACTTGATTGGCGAAAGACCCTGTAAGGGGGGGCACTTAAGACTAACCTTAACTGGTGAAAGACCCTCCAAGGAGGGCTTTCTAAGCCCAGTTTGACTGGCAAAAGACCCTCCAAAGGGGGCCACCTAAGACCAACCTTGACTGGCGAAAGACCCTCCAAGGGGGGCACTAAGACCTCTACAGATGAGGCACTAAGCCCAGCTTGATTGGCTAAAAACCCTCTAAGGGGGGTACTAAGACCTCTACATATGAGGCACTAAGCCCAACTTGACTAGCTAACTAAGACCTCTAGACATGAGGCACTAAGCCCAGTTTGACTGGCCAAAGACCATCCAAAAGGAGTACTAAAATCTCTAGAAATAAGGCACTAAGCCCAGCTTGACTGGTCAAAGACCCTTCAAGGGGGGCACTAAGCCCAGTTTGACTGGCCAAAGACCCTCCAAGGAGGGAATGGAGCGAACACAATACCAAAGCTTTAAAGAAGCTAGGGACTACATCAAGGCTTAAAGGACTAGAGAAGGACATCGAACCACAAGGAGCCAAAGGAAATAAGAAGTCAGATGATATGAGACCCTAAGTAGCTAAGGGAGACACCAGACTTTAAAATATCCAAGGGTGACATCGAACCCAAAGCAATAAAGATTAACATGAGGACCCCAAGGAACTAAAGAAGACTAAGTCTAGCTTGACTGGCAAAAGACCCTCCAAGAAGGGCACCTAAGTCAAGCTTGACTGATAAAAAATCCTCTAAGGGAGACACCTAAGACCAGCCTTGACTGAAAAAAGACCCTCCAAGGGGGGCACCTAAGACCAGCATTGATTGGCCAAAGACCCTCCAAGGGGGCACCTAAGTCCAACCTGACAGGCAAACAATACTTCAAACGAAGCACCAAAATAATCAAGTCAAGGTGCTAAACATTACTTAAAGGACCAAAGGAACTTCCTAGATGAGGTCCTACCAAACAAAGCTACAATGCTAAATGAAGCCTAGAGTATGGTTTAATTAAAGCCTAAGGCATCATTCAACTGAAGAATAAACAATAGAAATACACAATGAAGATGAAAGAATGATTAATTTTATTACAAAAGAATGATCATTTATAAGAGATCTTACAACGAATTTGAATTAAAAGAATGATTACAAAAGTATTACAAAGTACAAGTTACAAATTAAATACTATAGTTACAATGATACAAATACAATGGCTAGTGCTAAAAAACCCTATGAAGGAGGGACTTGAGAAGTGCTAACTCCTTGATACGAAGACAAAGTAAAGTGCTAATAGGCAGCTAATCTTCACTAGAGTGGTTGGAAGGAGATGCTGGTCGAGGTTCCTTGGACTTGTCATAGACAAAAGGTATCCGCTCAAGAAAAGTGAGATTTGGAGCATCCATATTATCAACGTACTCAGAAAGTTAGATGTCTGGCACATTCCCTTCTATGACCAAGGGGTTGAAGTAAGGCCTTGCTTTTGTAAATCGTTCAAACACGGAGGTCAAGGCTCTATTGTACCATTTAGCACCCCTTTGGACTACCTCGATGCTATGCCATCCCTTGAAGAAATGGGATTTGAAAAATTTGCAAACTTCCTCCTTCAGCAGCTGAGGCAATTTCTCCACTAAGGCGTCCAGCCTCTTTACATATATGTCAGCTACCTCGCTTGAATTATGAGCTACGCTAAATGTTCTCTTAAAGTGTTCTTCAAGCTCGGTGTTCTCAGCCTCCAGAAACTCAACCCTTTTCCTCAAGAATTCATTGGCAAAAACTAATTCTTCATTCTTCTTTTGGAGGGATTCAAGCTACACAACATGAACCCCAAGCTCCACAGCATGAGATTTTGAGACCTTCTTCTTAGTGACTAAGGCCTTGTCCTTTTCCTCGAGGGCCCTCTGAAGCATAGTCACTTGTCTTTCCAATGCTTCATTCGAGGCCCGTCTATCATCCAAGTCATGCAGCAGCCCATCGAGATGAACTGCCACCTCCTACAGATGAAAGGAAAGAAGAAACAATTAGTAAAACATTAAAAAAAGAAGAAGAAAAAGAAAGAAGGAGCCTCAAAAACAATAAAGTACCTTCAGTGAATGAGGAGCCTAGCTTCTGAAGATAACCAGGCTCGGAAGACCTGAGGACCCATCCTCAATAGGAAGATCCTGAGGAAGGTTAACACATAAGTTTCCCTCATATGCTGAGGGGATGGAGAGGGTATCACTACAAATGTCAATATAAACCCTCCCCTCCACCTTAGGGGCTTCAGTCAGCATCCCAGCATTAATGCCCCTTTCACCTTCCACTTGCGCAGTAGGAATGTATTCAGCCTCCTCAACAAGGCCCTCTAGATTCAGTTCATCTTCGATAAGGGTTAGGGCCATTGATGGATCTGCCTCTTGTGCCTCACATGCTTGTTGGACAACCCCTGATGACTATGACTATCTTAGAAGAGACTTCAAGGCTCCCACAGCTCCTTGGGTCTCCATCATACCCCTCAAGGAAACAGGCCCAGACTCGAGGAGGACAGAGGTAGAATGTGCACTTGTTTTATCCTTGCCAGCCAGACCAGTTACATGGTCCCCTACACATAAAGCCAAAATAAAGTTAGTACAAAGTAAAGAAAAGAAAAATAAAAGGCAAGAAAGATAGCACTTACCTTGAGGGAGTGGCTAAGACGAGGGTTGAGGTGGCAGAACCTTAACCGGTGAAGAAGAGGGTGGAGGAACCCGAGCTGATGAAGAAGGGGGTGGAGGAGTTTGCATCAGCGACTTAGCTAGAGCCTTCACATCCTTAACTGCCTTTGATATATCCTCTAGGGCAAGGACACTCCATTATGCTAGACTTTTGAAAGCTTTCGAGGGACGAAGCTTAAAAAAATTATTGTACTATGGCACTAATAAGACATGTTGATAGTACTGGCTCGTCAATTTATGGAAGCACCGAAGGTTGGCCACTGCCTTATCCAAGAAGTCCATCACTTGGCCGTGGACTTGGGAAAATTCAGCATCATCCCTCATGAGCCTATCCACTAATCCACTTTGTACGCTGAGGGGATGTCTTCTTAATTTCCCCAGCTAGAAGGGACCTTCGACCGAGGCCACAGCCTCTTTAAACACTCGACTGAGCCTCTTTAGTTTCTTCCATTCTAGCCTGAGCTTAGTGGGCTCGATGATGACACTGGACCCACTCTTTCGGACCAAAGGTACATCAGAGGACTCTTCTGATGAATCCATTACTACCTCAGCATTCCCTCCGAAAGGACCATCCACCTCCTTTCCACCTACAACTGCAGCAAGGGTAAAAGTGGATGGGTCGTGCTCAGAAGAAGACTCCATATCCTCCTTCCCAACCTTGAAATTCTTCAGGTAGCGATATCTGTGCACCTCCACGTTTAAGTTGCTCGAAGCCACCATAGCACGGTTTTCTTCAAAGGTCCACATCCTAAGAAGTCTGGTCTGGAAGCACCGGATTGGCAAGAAAGCCTTGTTGCTTACACGACAAAGGGGATGATTCACCTCTGGAAAGGCCTCTACCATGCACTAGGCTTCCTCCTTCAGCACAACCCTTGTCTTTTGATCTACCAAGGGTCCTGCAGATAGAGTAAAAGTTAGCAACATATAAGAGGAAAAATAACCAATACAATTACAAAGTAGTAGAAGATGAAGTCTTACCAGAGGGCCTTCGCATTGTGCAGGGCAAGGAGTAGGACTCGTCGTCCTGGAAAAGTTAGGAGGAAATTATGATCAAGCCTGGGTCAAACAAGAGGTGACAAGAGGCAAGGGCTTGGATACCCTGGGCATCAGCGAGGGTCATATTCTTCTTTAGCTTCTCCACCCTTGACAGTCATCTATACTCGGCAGGGAACTTAAAGCCCACCTAGACCTTCTTGAATGGCTTCAACACTGTCACTGAGAAGAACTCATTCTTCTAGTCATCGACCTTATTCTCTTTGGCCCCAAACAAGGTCCGCAGCGACTTCTTTTGAAAACACCATATTTATGGTTCGCTAGAGACGGAAAGGTTAAAAAATGTCTGGAACATCTTCGGACTCGGATTACTAATGCACATGGTGTAACATACCACTTCAAAACAGTGGAGGTCCTCAATTGGGTTTAGGGTCAATATCATCAGGTTGACGTGGAAATACTCAAAGCACCGATAAAAAAATGGTGAAGGGGGGAAAAGCAGGCCCCTGATAAGGTGATCGTAGTACTAAATGTAGTCTTGATCCCCTTTTGGCAGTTCAACCATGGTGTTGATTGAAAAAATTCTGGCATTCAGCTAAAGGCGGTCAATGCATATGAAGATAAACATGGAGTCTGTATTCTCTTAGAAGACTCCGAATTTGAAGGTCATTGGTGTAAGGTCCTTCATATGTGGCCTCACAGTGTCATTCAGATAGGACACTGTGTCATGGACCTTACTTTATTTATGAAGCTTCTCCACCTCCATAAAGTATTTCTTGGATTATTTTTGTGGTAGAGCCATTGCAAACAGAAAGAAGGAAGATGAATAGAAAATTAAGCAAAGGGAAGCATAAAAAAGATAGAAAAACAGAAAGCATAAGAAATCAGAGAAAGCAAAAAATGAAGAAGAATGAAGAAGGTGGGTTTATATAGGCGTCTAGGAGCATTAAAGTTCAAAGAAAAGGCACGAGGCCGACAGCTGGAAAACAGTAACCGTCGACAGCTTTAATGCCCATCATAATGCTTAATGGCTCATCATAACTCCACCGAACGCTACACCACATGGCAGAAAAGGATAGGCTGCAATAAAGGCTCCGTTACATGGAGGAGTGCAAAGGTCTCATCTGAGTATAACTGAAGGTTGCATTCAAGGCAGTGAAGCGTTACATCCGATCAGTCCAGAAGCCACGCGACCCTTCCTGTCCCCTCAATTTGAAATTCAAACTTGTTGTCCAAACGAAGGCACACTATTTCGAGCCCAACGAACCCTACTCAAGCACTCTTTGAGCTTTTAAACCTTTAAGTGCTAACGCTTGAAGGGGACCACTGATACTGCTCGACATCAGCCAAGTTCGGCCTCAACCAAGGATTGGAGGTTAGTCCGAACCCCTTAGCACCATGGTTCCTCCCAAACCCCATGGCCTTCAACAAGTTTGTCTTATTAGCCTTCGGGGTTCAAAGGGTCGTCAGAGGCATGTGTCCACAAGGCCTTGAAACCACTCAGTGGTCACATCACAAATCCTATTCTCAGGTACTCTGCAACACACTCAAAGCAGACACATGTCTCACTATAAGGATTTTCTCTCTATAAATACATCATCTAAAGCCTCACATAAGTATGTCTTTTCTAAGGCTAAAAAACTTATAATTTCCATCTTTGAAAGCTGTTCTTTCTTTACAAAGATTCTGATTTAACCGTCGGAGAGTTTACGCTGGATACACGTCCGGCCACCCTTGACTAATATTTCCTCTTACAGATAGTTCAAATCCAACTAAAAGAGTCTCTCTCCAACAAC